>CAEGAE010010586.1:0-20464 GCA_903067095.1 Girardinus metallicus
TTCTGTTCACCCTTGTCCCTTAATGGGGTCGGGAGGGTTGCTGGTGCCCATCTCCAGCTACGTTCCGGGTGAGAGGCAGGGTCACCCTGGACAGGTCACCAGTCTGTCGCAGGGCAACACAGAGACACACAGGACAAACAACCATGCACTCACACACTCACAATTTGGAGAGGCCAATTAACCTGACAGTCATGTTTTTGGACTGTGGGAGGAAGCCGGAGAACCCGGAGAGAACCCACACATGCACAGGGAGAACATGCAAACTCCCAGCCCGGGAATCGAACCCAGAACCTTCTTGCTGCAAGGCAACAGCTCTACCAACTGCGCCACTGTGCAGCCCTAGGAAAAACATGAGTCTCCAAACTTAGACTAATTTCTTCATGAAGGACGGCACAGCGCCTGCTGTCCTGGCTCCACAGGTCCATTCATACGTTAGAACCACTGCTGTTTCAGCAAACTTATTCTATCTCTATCAGCTGAACAGAAGTAGCCAGCTAGAAAGGTTCTCAGCCCTTCATGCTCCATGTTGCTAGTAAAATGTACAGGCTACATTTTTAGGCTGAATCATTTCTCCAGGAAAAGTAGAAATTACAGGGATTGCTTTTTGATGATCTTCCATGGCAATTTAAAAGCTAACTCTCTGTGTAAGAACTGCAGAAATGACAAGCAGTAATTTAATCTCTGCTTTGGAAATTGCACTTCCGGAAATTGCAGAAGACAGAAAGGAAAAAAGTGCACAGAGAGGCGACTGATGGGTGATCTTTTCATGTTGGCCATGAGTTAATTCAAAGTTGCTGAATTTAGCTCTGAGGTTTGCTGTAGTCAGTTATTGCTAAATGTTGTAAACGAGAGACACCCTGCAAGTGTCCACTGGACGAGCTGAAGTTTTTAAAAATATATATCTGTTTATAGACCAGTTGTTGATCTGCTCTATAAACTGAGCTCTATGCTCTGAATATCACAGATTTAATGACTGGTGTTTCAGCTGCTCTTTGTTACCACAGCGATGCAAGCCATTCTTTATCATTCATAGTTTCACTTAAAACCTTCAGACTCAGTCCTAATCTTCACTCCATAATGACACAATTTACCTTTGACACAAAAAGGATCATTTATTCTTTCACACAACAAGTAAAACAACGTTCCCCTCGAGGGGTTTTGTATGTGCTGACAAGTTTGAGAGACATGCATCACTAAACCCACCAACAGCTGTACAGTAGCTGTGTTCCCAACTAGCCCATCAAACTTCCTAGTGTCCATTTGGAATCTGAGAAATGGAGAAATTTGTCTCAATAAATGTGTGCAATTGGAACATTTTAGTGCCAATTGCACACAAATCTCAACCAGAGAAGTCTGCGTGATTCACTGAATATGAAGCGTATGTCCCAGTATGTCTTTAGATTGTAAAGAGAAAACTTCATCACATCAAAAAAATAATGGGCCTGACCTATATATAATAAAGGTTTCCAGCTCTCACTCTTTGGGAGTGAGACTCAAAAACTTTTCCTTCCTTTTTTCACTCTCTTACTCTGACTAGATGATGAGGAAAATGGCTACACTCAGAGCAAACACTTCCACAATACTGTTCATATTCACAATTTAACAATTTGTGAGTCTGATCCCACCTGCAACCCCATCGTTATGCTCTCTGCTAAAATACACTTTTGCAAGCCCTTAACACAAAAAAAATTTATATTCTAAAAACTAGGCAAACAAAGAAACAGGGCGGCATGTGGTGAGGTTGAAAGAAAATCAGAGACAGTTGAAGAACAATCAGTTTCATCAAGGTTCAAATGTTGCTCACCTAAGAAAAGCCTTGACTGTGACTGGCCATCACCTTCCTACACAACTCCACTCCACTCATCTCCCTTCCGTCTGAGCTTTCTCCCACTGAAGTGGATTTCTCATGCAGAATTTCTACTGGGCTGTTTTGTGCTGCACCCTTTTCCCCTCTGTGCATCACACAGGTCCGTTTACCAGGTCTGGGACCCGACCAGAACCCCTCAGTGTTATTACCTTGAGAAATAATGAGATTTGGTTAAGTATAAAACAGACTTTAATGCTGAAAACTGATAAAATGTTACAAGTCATACAAATGGAACAGATACAGAGTGACATTCACCTTCCCTAGCTGGGATCCACTCAGCTCACCTTAGGGCTGACACCAGGTGAAGCAAAGATTGTAGCGAGTTCTGTTTTTATTTTCTCATTCTGCACCCTCTAAGGAGTTGGTCTGTTTATCGGTTTTTGTTGCTGTGTGACTGTCGCCAGTCTTAAATGGTATGGTTACGTGAGCAGCGCCAGCATGTGTTTAAGCAGATAAAAGAGGCAGAGGAAAGACACAAAATCATTTTATCCATAATCGGGCCAATCAGTGGACAAGAGGAGTGGTGAAGGATGCCGTTGATTTTCTGCTCTGTTTTAAATTGTATTCTGCCTGTAGTTTTAGCAATGGCAGCAGAGGAAGTGAAGGAAGCCGTTCAATCAATGATGAATCTCCAAATATTAAACTAACAAAACCAGCCGCCTCATTCAGATCAGCACTTCTCTCTTTGCAGAGGAGGATGGTTATTTACAGTGAAAACAATTTCCTGTAAGCTTCTTAGCATCCAACCAGTGCATTACGTCATGGACAAACATTGGCAATTGGGTAAAAATAAAATCTCAACAGAGGCCACACCTCCAGGAAGTAATCGTCTCTCAACAGCTGAGGGTCCAGACCCTCTGGATGAAGTGAAGCGTAGTTTTTACCAGGTTAGATTGGCACCTTAAGCCAGTCCAAGTATCAAATCAGATTAGATATACAAATTTTCCAAATACTTGTTGCATTACACTAAGCTATTACATCAAAGGAAGTTATGGTATTATTATTAAACAAAGAATTTTATAGACACTGTATGCATCACTACATACGTTCAATACATATCAAAGCTCAAAAAAGGAAATTTTGTTTTAAATGGCAATTTAAACCAATTAAGCCCATAAAAGATTGATAATATTTATTATTGACGCTGTTATTAAGTATCTGAAATGATACATTGCCTCCGAAGAAGCAAGTCACACCACAAATAGTTTTTGCCAGACTTTTTCTTGTGTTTCTATCAATGTCTCCTTGTTCCTTTTACAGTTCTGTTTTTGAGTGAAATATTTAGTGTATCAGAATTTTATGTGCTACCTTGGAAGTTCATTTCTGAGCCTATTTGTTGTTCCTGAGCTATGTCAGCTAACATTTGTGTCTGAACTGGGGTTCTCATCATATACGAGTCATGAGAGAGGTTTTGCGAAGATAATTACAAGATACTGTGCAGATATTATGATATAAAAATATTTAAATTTTACGAGGCCAACCTGTCGTCTTTGAAAATGTTTCCTTACATTAATTCATTTAGTTGTTTCAGCTTGACCAACTTTACATACCAAAAACCTTTCTATGGTGTTTTTCCCACTCTGAATCAGCAGTGAACGCCGCATTGTCTCCAGTAACATATTGTGCAGGAACATCTGAAATGTCTGATATTTATAATTTTCTGAAAGTGTTTCTGCAGTTTTGCTGGGGGGTTTTTCCACCATTCCAGCTGCCATTAGGTGAGAGGAAGGGTAAAATAGCCAATCCATTACAGAGCTAGCACTGAGGCACAGCAGACAAACAACCATGCTCATATTCTCACCTTTTAATTGAACGGAGCTTATTAACTGAGCAGGCAGGAAGCAACAGGGAACATCTGGCTTCCTGCAGATACTCTGCACTGCTGGGCCAGGCTGAAGGATTTTTGTGCTCATTGATTTTTCACACGCTGGGTCGTCCGTACAGAGTTGTAAGGGAGTTGGCTGAGCCTTTCCCAGGATTACTAAATAATCTGGAAAAATCTAGAGCAGATTGTAATTTAATTTCTCTATTTTCCAGGTCTGGGTTAGAAGAAAAAAAGACTAAGGTAAACATTTAATATGTAAGCTGGACTACCTCTGATTTTATAAATATATATATATAAAATCATAAACGTCACCAAAAAAGTCCAATATCTGTCACATTATGTAGTATATATGGTATTTAATACAGATAAGTCTATCCATTATCATACATGCTTATTCCCAGTGGAGTCATGAGGGCTGTTGGTGCCTCTCTAGAGGTCAAAGGGCAAAAGGCATGGTCACCTGGACAGGTCACCAGACCATCCCAATACCACACAAGGATAGACAACCATGGACACACAAACACACACACACACACGCACGCCCGTACACCCACGCACACACACCTAAAGAGAATCTAGAAAAACCAGTCAACCTGCCAGTCATGTTTTTGGAATGTGGGAGGAAGCTGGAGTAATTGGAGAGAACCCACCATCCACAGAGAAAATATGTAAACTCCATGCAGGAAGACCCTGGGCTGGGAATCAAACCCAGAGCCTTCTTGCTGCAAGGCAACAGAGCTACCAACTGCATAACTGTGCAGCCCAATATGGATAAATGCAATGTAGAAAAAAAATCCTCTGTTTTTTTATCTGATACTGAGATCATTTAGATTCTTTAAAGTCCCTTTAAAAGTTGGCTTTAACTAAAAGATGAAAACAAGCAGATGTCAGCATGATCCTATAAAGTGGCTTTAACTTAATTTTAAGTTATTAAGTGTCAAGTGTAATTTCTGAAAATGAATCAAACTATTAGATTGAACACACCCCTATGGATTCAGGTTACTGAAGTTTTTTTCGTTTTTACATTTTGTCATCTTCCTAAAATAAAAGCCAAAGTAATTTATTGCGAAAAGATTTTTTGTTGTTATTTTCTTTTTTGTTTGTTTGTTTTGCCCTAATCATCTTTTGAAAGAAACAGGTGATGATTTCCTTTTTTTCTAATAGCCTTTGGCAAAAAATGACTTAGGTCATTATATTAAGAATGTGATAATGTTCTATCTAACAGATTCAACCCTTTTCTCTGTCACAGAAAACTGGTATTTACACATGGGGTGATGACTTTTTTAAATCAAAATCAAATAAAATTTTATTTACATAGCACATTTCAGCAACAAAGCATGTCAAAGTGCTTCACGTCATAAAAAAAACAAAAATACAAAGTCATTGAAACACAGAGTGAACAACATTCCATTTTGTCAACATTACACATCAAATTATTGATTAATGTTTCATGATTATGTTTCAAAAACAACTCTAAACAATTAAATTTACATCACCTTTACGTTTAAAAAAAAACTGGAGTGTCTTTGAAATGAGAATCCATAGGAACCTGGTTCAGTTCTTTGGCAATCAGCAGGCAGGGAACCAGCAACAGGGAGACAAGAAAACAACCATCCACACACAATCATCCAAGGGCAAATTAAAACCTAAAATTATTCCAACATACAACATTTTGGACCGTGGAAAGAAGCTGAACTTGATCTTAATACATTCTAGAATTATAAAGTTAGGTCTTTATTAATCCTCTGCACTTCAAAACAAAAAGGCCAAGGAAAGAATTAGCTGGCATAAAAACCATTTTCTGTGGACGGGGGAGAAATTCCAGCTTCCTAAAACTTAATTAATTACATATGGTGAGAAAAAAACAAGGGTAAATGATTGTATGGTGTTTCAAAGTAAATATTTAAGGCTCATGCCATTAGTAGAACCATCCTTCTTAACAGATGCCTACTGCAGTTCTTTATTTTGTAGGCAGCGTGGCAGCCAGCCAAGCATGTACGGCCACAGCAGGAAGTTTGTGTTTGCTCGTCAAGCCGCTTCCCAGGGAAAGTGACTCAACAGCCCTGACATGGCAGCCGCGTCTCGGCAGCTTCCTCTCATGTTTTCTTTCTCGCAGCAATGCAATTAACATTTTATGAAGAAGCAGTTAATGCATCTTTGAAAAGCAAAAGGAGAACGGGGGAAAAACGGGAGTAAAATCCAATTAGAATATGTAGTGGAAAAAATCTTTCCTTGGTGACATTTGCCATTCAAATGTCCCTCCCTCAGGAGCTCCAGCTCTATTGTTGCTGAAATCACAGCGCTGTCCACTTAAATGTCGAACGGCCACTTGCTTTACAGACATTATAATAACTAATCCTTTTCTCAGAAGAGCTAATCTTAGCATCCATTTAGCAAAGAAGTGTTCCACCATTATGACAAGTGACCCCCATTTCTTTTCATTGGGACGACTGCTTCCTGCCTGAATCAGAAAATGGCCTGCAGGCACATAATTCAAATACTGTCCAGAAAAGTGCTGCAGCGGCAGATTACAAAGGAGGCCTTGAACTGCATGAAATATTAAAGCATTAAGATTAGATGAGGACATATGCTACAAGAGCTCACCATAGGCTCAGAGAAACGTCTGGCTTTCTTCGCTGGCTTTATTCACTCCTTAAAGGATAAACCTCTAAGGACCATATGCCATAAAAGAACTACTTAGGGTTTGAAATAATAGCCAGTTGCATTATTCACATTTTAATTAACTAGTACAACAATTTTTCTTGTTGCAAATTAATCTAAACAATATCTAAATGGACATCATAGTTAAAACTGATAAAGACTATTATTGGTCTAAATAAAATGTATGTGTAGTCTAAACGTTGAAAACATTGCTCCATGTTTTCAGCAATTGTAAATGTAATGTCTAATAAAGCTGTACAATATATAAAATGGATCCAATGATAACATTATTGGTCATTTTTTAAAGGACTTATGAGAAAATCCACATTTTCCTAAGTAATCTGTTCTCTGAAATTATTAGCTGAGTCTATAGTAAGTAAACAGAGAACTGACCTTGTATTTTACTGCTATTCAAAGTATCATCTCATATCACTAGCAAAATATATGTAAGCATATGTGTGTAAGCACATTCAAAACAGTACTTTCCAACATAAGCCAGTGATATTGCAATAATGTTTGTAATATATAATTAGGTTAGCTACAGTTAAACACTGTAATTGTCAGATGTTGATTTTAACTTAATACTTTAATTAAAGTAAAGCATCGTCATAAACTGTAACCAAGTTCAATGAGGCTGGCAACAGCCCTAATGCTAATGTCAGACTTTCTATTAGGTATGCTGAGCATTTTAACTCTGAGGAACTCATTGTCATGCACAGCGCATCATAACTGCTCAATAGGGTCTAAACATTTATAGACCACCTTCTAAAAACAGAATGTTTAATGTTTAGTGCCAGCGCTATTGCTAAAGTCAAACCAGCTAGCTAAGCTTCAGCCTTAGAAGCAGTTTCTGGTAATGTTCTTGTTATGGAAATTTCATTTATCAAACTATGCAAATCTGTTTCAATAATAAGAGAAAGATTAATCTTTGTCTTTAAGTTTCTTTATATGAAGGCAAAAGCATTCGAAAACCCGTCTAACTGAACACAGTCAGGAGAAGAGCCCTGAATGACACACATTACATGGTTACAGAGCCACAGCAAAAAAAAGGCACACCCAAAGTTTGAGCTTATTTCTACTGACAGATGGACCACAAAGACAATCCTTACCCCCACCTCATGAACTGTCCCTCACCTCTTTGGAGGGAACGGTTTTATGGCAGGAAAGAGAGATAATAAGGATTCCAGAAACTTCTAGTTCTTCACCCATAGTTGCAGGGTCAAACAAAAGTACCAACAATTCATTCCACACATGCCAGGTTTTTAAGACGACTGTCAGGTCAGGCATTCAGCATTTCCATCAAAGATGAAATAAGGTTAAGATCTAGAAAGTAGTTTAAAGACCTGCAGTAGTTTAAACCTGAAATGTTTTGGCTAGAAAACGACTGAACATCGACAAACCGTCATAATTACTGAGATGGATGGCACAGAAACACTGAGTGAGGAAGATTAAAATAATCACTGCTTTACACACATTTTCACCACAGGAAAGCATTTTTCTACTAAAATCATCTAAATCAAACTTGTGACATACAAACACAGCTGTCATGAAATACCAAACTATTCTATTGTTATAAACACTAAACATGAGTCAGGTTCTTAATTATGTGCGTTAATGAATCCTGGTGCTGCTTTCTAAACGTTTCCTTGTTCGCTCATTACAAAACTCCTCGCTTTTTATACATAATTAATGTGCTTGGGATTATATTTGCTAAGTCGTCTTCCCACTGGTGTTGGTATGATATTGACTGTAGTGCAAGTGGAAGCACAGTGGGACCAGCTGGTTTTGACTAGTCCCACCATAAACCTTTCTGCTTGGTGATTCATTCTGGGGTAAATCTAACAAACAATAGCAAATCAGATCCGGACCTTCTTGGTGAGAAGGACGTCACTTCAATGCGTTTTGTTGCCAAATTATATATAGAGCTTTAAAGATTTCTAAAATATAAGTCAGAAGTTTGAATATACAGAGAAACACAATTAGATGTTTTTGTTCTGAGGAAACTGTTCATATTTAGCCATATTCTCCTAAATATGAATATCTATACTAACATAGAAGATGTTAGTATAAACTAACATCTTCTACGATATTACAGAGAGACAGAAAAGGAACATGTGGTATGCTGTAAGGGTCTGTTTAGTATGAGGCGTTTTGTTTTAAACTTAAATATATAAGGTATGGCTTCTTTTAAAGCAAAGTCTCACTGAATTTTACTAATTTTGTTTACTATACACATTTTTAAAATAGCACTGCAGTATTTTATTAGCTTTCAAACTCTCTGAATTTCTTTATAGAAACATTGATTGTAATCTGCCAGAATAAAATGTGTTCAGAGAGATTTAAGGGTTAAATTATAGCTCTTTGATTTATCAGAAATTTATTAATTACATGCTTTGAAAAATAAAAAAAAAATGGGGAAATGAGCGTAACCAGCCAGAATAGAAAGAGGTAAATAAAACAAAACTAGAAAGTGTGCATTTCCTGTGAAATGTAAGTGTGAATGCTGAATGCTCAATACTGAATGCTTTTGGTAAAAATGGCAAAAGCTTTTGAAGCCGACCTGAGATAGAAACTGTGAAACGAAACTTACAATTTATATTGTAATTCTGAAGTCTGCCAGCAGAGGGAGCCGTTCATGTTTTTCCATTAATTTCTATGGGGATGAAAAATTCATAAAAAGCTGAATATTATAAAAAGTATGAAGGTTATGAATACCAAAAGATATAGCCGGCCTTAGCAGAGCATGCTGAATAGTATAAAAGTTGAGTGGTGAAAATAGCACAAACTATGCAGGAGAAGAAGCGCGGCGAAAAGTGTATGGAAGCAACCAGAATAATAAAAATAATAAAGAATGAAGAGGAACAGGAAAACAAGAGTGCGAATGCTTACAGCATTCACGCTAAGTAAAAAAATTGCTGTTCCGAGTGAAACAGCCGTGAGAATGCATTTTTGCAGAATGATTGCAAGAAACAGCATAACAGAGGATAAGTAGTAGGGAAAAAAGCAGAAGAAAGCTGCAGTATGGTAGAAATCTTTTGCTAAAGAGTGAAATAACACAGAGTAGCAGAAGGAGAAATTAGTATAAAACCTGAAATAGATGAAAAAGTTTAAAAGTAAAACATAGCAAAATAAATAGCATAGATTAACAGAAGCAGAAATTAGTACAAAATCAGAAATAGTTGAAAAAGTAAAACATAGCAAAAAATAATAAAGTAGCAAAAGAAGCAGAACATTTTGATATATGAATTGCTAAAATTGATTAAAGTTTGCAGGAGACCTTTGTAGACAGTAAAACCAGTAAAAGCAGAAGGCATATACAGAATGGTAGACAAACTGAATGATGACACACAGATAGAAACAGAGCACAACAGAGAAATACATTGAATGGATAGGAGAAGTTGTGACATGTCTGTACTCCAGAAGACTTTGACAGAAAACAGTAAGACCTGTAACAATGATAGCAATAGTTCCTTAAAGTAGATATTCGTGGCTACATTTTAAAGTATAAACTATTCCTGCACAGTTAAGTTTGTATGAACGGCAGCATTTTGTTTGTCAAAAAGCATGAAAAGTTCAAAAACTGTCAGTTACTAGAGTGTACATTCTAACAACTGATAACAGTTAGAGAATTCCACCATAGGATTACATTGTAAACCTGAAAACAATCAAAATCCGCATAAAACTTAAATCGCACGTGTGGAAAAATCGTCAGAGATGTCAAATATTCGAGACATTTGAATATAGCTTAAAGTCTTGTGACTTGTTTAAAAGTTGAATGGAGTTTCTAGGTTGAAGTAGGCAGAAGTAGTAAACTGTGAAAAAGCAGATTTTAGCAGAATTTTGTGGAATTTTGTAGAATTTCAATGTAATTCAGTGGTGAAAAAATTTTCACAAATATTTCAAAAAGTAAAGTAGTGAAGATTAGCAAAAGATATAGCAGAAATCTCCAGAAGAATCAGAACGTTTTGATATATGAATTAGCACAATTAGTTGAAGGTAGTGGAAGTAGTTGAACGCAGAAAAACGTATGGAAGCCTGGATAATAAAGAGAAACAGAAACACTATAAGTCAGAATGCAGTAATGCATTGTCATTGAAAGAGAAACAGGATCTCAACAGCGTGAATGCCTTCACACTACAGCATTCACACTAACTAGAAAGTATGCATTTCCTGCGAAAATGCAAGTGTGAAAGCTGAATGTTCAATGCTGAATGCTTTTGGTGAAAATGGCAAAAGCATTTGAAGCCAACTGTTGAAGACTTGCAGAAAGTTAAGAAATACTCCATGTAGTGCAGGTATGCCCTAAGTCGGTCCTCGAGGGAGGGCATCCTGCACATTTTAGTTCTCTCCCTAGTGGTAGAGAACTACCACTTCCTCAACAGGTCAATGTTCTTCTTAGCCCTTCTAACGAGCCATCATAGGATCCAGGTGCGTTAAACCAGGGAGAGAACTAAAACATCCAGGATACCGGCCCTCGAGTACCGACTTTGGGCACCACTGATGTAGTGTGAAAAATCCATGTAGAAGCCAAAATTAGGTAAAATACTAATGATAGCCTCTAGGCTACCACTAGCATGCTGGATTTCAGTAATATATTCCATGCAATATAGAAAAAAAAAAACACTCATGTAAAATCTAAAATTTGAAAATGACAGAAACTTTCCCCTACTCCTTCTGATAAAAACGGTGTGTGAATGAAATCCATACCTTTTATGCTTCCTGAGATATTGACATGTGTTTGGAGGCATCGTTTAGTACGGTGACTACAAAAAATATGCCACATGCAGTACGATAAGAGCAATATCAAAAACTCAAATTATTCCCAGGTGTTAAACAGCAT
This sequence comes from Girardinus metallicus, assembly GCA_903067095.1. NCBI lineage: Eukaryota > Metazoa > Chordata > Actinopteri > Cyprinodontiformes > Poeciliidae > Girardinus > Girardinus metallicus. The sequence goes on from CAEGAE010010586.1 coordinate 11,194, forward strand.
GAAAGCTGTTAAATTGCCCAACTTTAAAATGACCGCTGCCTTGTGTCCTCCATGACAGTTCCAGTACTGGATGATTGATTGCCATTAATAGGCAGGACCTAAAACATCCACTGTGAAACACAAAGGACATTTTATATTGTCAATCAAGTGAAAGGCAGTTTTGTAAAATTTACAGCCATAGTCTGGAATCCCGGCCTGACATCTGGATTAAGAGAACTTCAACAGAAAGTGGTCTGCCAGAAATGTTCCACTCTTGGCAGCCTTCCCGTCACTCCTTCTCTTCCTCTTTCTCTTCTTCTGCTGACTGCCTCTGGAGTACCACTCTATCCTGGAGAACAAATGAAACCTGCGTCATGTGACAGGCGGCTGTACCTGAGCAGCCAGCCTTGAAAATTCATAGTGAGGGGAGAATTTTGGGACAGTGGAAAAATTGAATGAATTAGGAGACTCACAAGACAAACAGGAGCCATTTTGCTCCCTTTTTCAAGCGCAGAACTATTTTAGATTTTCTACTATCCAATAATCCTAAATACCTTCACATCCATCTAACAGGCAAACACCCACAAGGGAATGTTTTCCCATTATTCAGTGGCCCTGTATTTGGATGAGTTGGCCAGGGATTATGGATATGCACTATTTCAGGGTCCAAAGAGAGGCTTTTCCATGGGCCCCAGTTTAGCAGTTCCCTGTCAGGAGGGAGAGAGAGAGAGGCGCAGAGAACCACAGACCTCTGAGCTAATTCATTTTTCACCTCCATTTCCCAGAAGAGATAAAGTTCATTTAGTGACCATGTATTTATAAATTTAATTGGCTAATGAACTCTAAGTTGATGACATATTCCTTCGTTCATATTCACTAGGCAGTAGCGTTAGCACGGAGGGTTTCCAGGTCAGGTGGGGTGTGAGCATTCCTCTTGTGAGCAACACTCCTCCCGGGTGTTCATTCCTCAAATGTTTTCCAAGAGAAATTTTACATGGACGACCTTCACATTCCCAGGAGCTCTGCTATATTAGAAACAAAACACTTCTTTGGCAGTCCTGTCTGACCTCTTTAAATGTATTCACAGCTAATGTCAATGGCCACACACGTGCCTATTTTTCCCAAATTGGTGGAGTCTGCAGAGTGAACCCGACCTTCAAACTGAGATTATAGCTGAGCTTCAAGTAGCAATACGAGCCCAGGTTCACCTGGAGTCTGTAAAACCGTCAGAGTAGATTAGTGTCTGAATATTCATAAATTCAACAGGTGACTCTCAAAATGATCTTCATTTCCATTGTTTCTGTAATGGAAGAGCCAGTATGTACTGGTGTTCACACCTGGAACTTATAAAAGAGTTATTTTAGTGCCTGTTTGACAGATCTGAAACTGGCCAGTTCATTTAACTCCGATTATCTGTTTGCTCTTGGATAAATTGGACTCATTAGATCAAGAAATATGATTCGGAACCAATCAGATATCTCATATAAATCCAATATTGGATATATTTAATGAATACGTTCAGTATTGAGTTATTGAGGAAAGAAAAAGAGGAAGTAGAATAATGGAGGGCTGCATGCTGGAAGTGTCTTTACCTGGGGGGCAGAGGGTTCTGGGTTCTGAATCCTGATCGGACCAAACAGTGAATGTTCTCCCTGTGCATGAATGGATTCTCTTTGGGTTCTTCCTACAAAAACACGACTGTCAGGTTAACTGGTCTCTTGTCCTTAGGTGGGAGTGTCTGAGTACAGGGTTGTTTGTCCCGTCCATCTCCATGGCGACCTGTGATGGGCCAGCGACCTGTCCAAGGTGATCCCGTCTGTCACCCGATGACCGCTGGACAGAGGCACCAACCGCTCTTTGAAAGGCCTTGTTTCTGAAATGTTCTATATAAATAAACTTTTTTCCTGTCATATACAGCATCTGCATTATTATTGTTCTTCTTGGGAACTCAGAGAAAATGATCAGATCAGAATGATGATGTATTAATGAGTTGGTTTGGATTTTAAGTGAGTTTCTGTGAAGCTTTGATCAGTCATGGCTTCTTTATCTGTTGTAGATAAATGTTGTGTCACTGAGTTTGTAGAACGGAGAAATCCCTGGAGGGTTGAAACAAACACTTCCTCACTTGGAGGACCATCAGCCTGAAAAATTCAATACAGACAATCTAGATTTCATTTGACACTGTTGTTTGTTGCTGTTTTCTCAGCCAAACAACAACAGTGTTACAATGCAAAATTACACTGACTTATCTTCTGCTTTTATTCATGTGTTTTACAGAGTTTTTGGCCGATAGTCCTGCTGGACTCATGGCGAGTTACTGACAGCTTGCAAAAAAGTAACTTTAAAGTGGCAACAGATGTGGTTTAGCTGAGAAAGCAGTTAAAAACTTAACTTGGTTAATGTCCACTAATATAGGTCCTTCTGGTAATAGACCAAGTGATTTAACTGAACTCCTTTTATCAGTGAGCATAAAGAGAAACAAGCAGCTTTGGGCAAAACCTTGAGAGTATTTTACTTTACAAGTGGAAAACTGTGCAGCCACATTTTCCAGAGACTTGGACACATCTGTAGAGCTTACTGTGCTGAGCAGGTCACACTTGATCAAGACCAAAGAACTCCATCATCAGCAGAAAAAATAAATAAAAAAGTGTGATTTAATTCAAAGGTCAAGAATCTGGATGTTTTACAGTGCTCAAAACTGCCACTTCAGAACCACACCTTTCCTCCCAGAATTTCAGTTTTATCAAACACTTTTTGTTGAATGCCAGGCGCTTCAACAAAAAGTTTCTCCCAAAGCTGCAAGTTGGAACAGAAATTTAAGGAGTCTGAGGTTTGCTTTCAGAATACAAATGCCTGCAAGAAAGTTTCACTTCAGTTCAATCAAAAAATAGTAATTTTCTCCCAGCACATCGGACTTCTCTTGCTTTCAGCAAGAAAATTTCATTTGAACTATTTTAACTATTTCATTTTAATTTGATCGACATTTGGATTGATAGTGTTTTGTGTATATGAGTGTTTTTTTTATTGTTCAGTTTACTGTGTAAGCGTGAGAGCACTTATAACTATGAGTTTAGATCTAGTAAGGGATAACTAGATTTTTCTGATAAGACTCCTTGTCAGCTCTTATTTCCTTCCAGTCATGTTGGGTGTGAGTTTTTTCAACAAAAGTCCAACTGAAATTGTTCCCTCCAATAAGGTGAGGGGCAGTTGCATTATGACAGCGGGTAAGGATTTGACTCTGTTGTCCACCTGGTAACGGATATAAATTCAGATTTTGGGTGTGTTCTGTTTTCTATGACTATATAATCATGTGATGTGTGTTGTTCGGGGCTCTTCTACTGACTGTGCTCAGTGACTTTGATCACTTTTGCCTTCAAATAGAAATAAAGACAAATATTAATCTTTCTCTTATTATTCAAACAGATTGTCATTCCCTGATAAAAAAAAATCTACAACATTTTTGGTGTCAGAAGTGGGATTCAGCATGTCAGGAGGTCGCGGTGACAGGAGGTCGGATGCGTTGGCCAGCCTGAGGAGTTTGTCCTAAGTCCACCTCCAATGCGGGGAATCTGAGGTCTCGTCCCCATGGCTGCTGACCGCCTGGATCCATAACCTTACTGATGTCCTCCATTGGGTGAGAACTGTTTCAAACTTATTTTCTAGGGTTGACATTTGTCATCTTGAGACATAATTCAAGACTTAGGATAATTTTTTATCCTAAGTCTAGATGTCTAAAACTTGGATCACAGAAGTCTGACTCAGTACCTACCTGTGTAATTTATGAGTAATAAAGAAATATGGGGAAGTTTTAAATGGTTTTAAAACATTTAAAAAGTTTTAAATGTGCCACAATTACAAATATATTTGTAATTGTGACACATTACAAATATGTGTCACAACATTATAATAATAACAAGTCAGTATTGTGATCCCTTGAGTGGACATCCGGAGAGGTCGACAAGCAGTGTTAAGGTACCGACCTGGACATTAGGCTCCAGCCTCATACCTCACTTAGGCTTTAATGAGAAAAGGGCTGCTTGCACAGCTCCAGCACTGGGATCAACAATCTTAAAGTAGTCCATTGTTCTTTGGTGAGATAACTCAGGCTAATAAATTAACTTAAAATCTAAATTGTAAAATCGAAAATTGCTAAGGATCCAATGAATCTTTCTCCCTGAGGAACAGAGATTGGCCATTTAAACCTTAGGGTTTTGTTTGGAACCACAGGTTCTAAGAATAAATCCTAGATAAGTCCTTATTGTTGCATAAGGCAGGTTTTACTGCAGTTTTGGTTTACCAAATTCAAGGAATTAAACCTATAGAGAATCCTAAAGGCCCCTAAAGGCCCCTCTTAAAGGTTTAAGAGGCAGAGTGGCCACAAAGCTTATTTGTTGGAATCTGCAAAGACGTTTGCAGTCTAAAAGAGGATGTCCCACCCAATTTCAGAAGAAATGGGTTTGAATGGTTCCAGGATGTTATCTCCTCCTCAGGGTGAATTGTTTGAGTTTATAAAAGATGCTAGAGGCCTTTTAATATGCTTTATGTTTATGTGTTGAATAAGTAAATGATTTATGAGTTCTTAACATTTTGGTCAAATAAGTGGCTAAAACTGTACAAGGAAAAACAAACCTAATGGACTTCCATTTGCTTTTCCTTCTTCCCTTTTCCTCTATTGAGCCTCACTGCAGTGCATCTGACGTCTGACCTCAACTCCTCAAACCTGTCCTTCCATGGACCAGATAATATCCCTCTCACACCACCAGCTGATGAAAGTGATCGAGAAGATCCACAGGATCAAGAAGATCTACGTCACCTCCAGGCACTGAAGTGTCTGCTGATCCTGATTTTTTGACATCTGGGAACTGATGACTGATGAAACCTTCCCATGCAGGAAATTACCATCAGGTCTCTTGTTGGACATACGGATTGGAACTGGTGCTTTGCAGCATATGGCATATGGCAAGCTACTGAATCTTGTTTAAACAAGTCAGCAGAGTGACTCAAAGATTTTGAGGGAAGAAATTTTAAAATTAACTCACCACCAGCAGGTTTGAACACTTGCCAGCACAAAATGCCATCGTCCTCAACCAGCTTGTCCCATTGTCAGAGTAACACCAGAACCTGCTGGGATTCCTGCTGATTCTCTTCTCCTGTATAGGACGCTGTTTCCGCCTCCAGAAAACCAAGAATTCTTGGATGATTGGGTTAGCCTGCTGAAAAACACCAATTTCAGAGATGGTATGGTTAGGTAAGGCCATAACAGCCTCTTGGGTGACCACCTTTTGCTTCCCCTGAAAAACTTCTCTTAAGGGCTCAGGAAGAGATGTACGCAGAGACAAGACTCGCTTTTCTTTTTATGTCTCCCTTCTCCCCCTTCTGTGAAAATAAAAGACAAGGCCGAACTGAAAGTTATCAAAACGCGGGGTGGGCTGCTTGTAGAAGCGGTCCACTGTCATCTTCTTTCATGAAAGCTTGGTTGAAATATACTGAACGTTATCTGGTTCTTTTTATGTAGGTTGAGAAAATACCTATCATCTTGGTGTCGTGACCCGGATCTCAACATACCCGTTCGCTGACAGACGAAAAATGACGTGCTGTAAAACTTGTACACGTCCGGAGTCCAGGACTCAGAAAGGGAAAGTCCCGGGGAGTGAATTCTTCGCTGGGCCAGCGTACTAGGTCTGACTTTGTCTGCCAATGGCGGATTGACGAGAGCCGACCGGACAAAACAAACCGACAGAAACGTAAATGAAAAAGCGCTATTAGGGTAACCAGTCCCAAATAGGGTTTGAGTCCCAAATCGGGTTTGAGTCCCAGGGAAGGAGAGGTATTTTAGAGCCCGTCTCTGGATTGAGGTCCCCCTCAAAAGGGATCCTCGCATAGGCAAGGAATTTGTATTTGTAAATTTGTGTATTTGTGTATGAGTGCGAGTGTGAAAGTGTGACTGGAGCTAAGTTCTCTGAAAGTACAACTTATTGTCCTCGGAATCAGAATCCTAAATGGGGAACCGGACCAAAACATAGTTTTGGCTTCCTGCTCTCCAGGGGACAATAGGTGCTCGCTTAGGGCACTTTCGGTGACGAAGCACAAAATAACAGAGTACTAAAATTACTTTTTCCACCTTTAGAGGAAGAAAGTAACTATCTAAAAGGTAAATAGTGGGTATTTAAAATCTTTTTTCACCTTTAAGTAAAGAAAGTAGCTATCTAAAAGGCAGATAGTGGGTGTTTTTATTCTTTTTTATCACCTAAAGAAAGAAGGTAACTGTTGTGTCGCTTTTCATGTTGATGTGAGAGCATGTGACTATAAGAACAAACTGTACTCAAGAACTGAGCAACTGATTAAATTATTAGTTATTTAATGCTTTAAAATTGCATTGTCAGCTGGTCTGAAATGCAAGGTTAAATTAAATTTTGATATTTTAAGCAACCATAGTTGATGTAACTAGTTACTCCAAACTGGTGATTGTGAATAAAAGTAATATTTTCTAGACTAAAGTTTAAAACCTTTAATCTAGGTTTGATTTATTGATGATCATTAAAATCATAAAGAAACAATTGCTGAGGCACCAAAACCTGTAACTAAGATGGAGATAATGTCATTTCTTTGACTTTGCAACTACTGCAGGGGATGGATTCCACATTATGGTGAAAAGACTCAATCATTACAGGATTTAATTCATGGTACACCTATGGCCATGACTGATCAAATAATTTGGAATCCAAAAGCTGAAAGAGAATCTGCAGAACTGAAACTAGCATTGATAGAGAAAACTACTTTGATCCTACCAGATCATAAAAAGACTTTTGTTCAAACTGTGGATTGCGGAAATGGGTCCATGACCTCTGTGTTGTTGCATAATCATGGAAATAAGCTAATACCTCTAGCCTTTTACTCAAAGAAACTAGACTCTGTAGCATAGTCCCTACCCGATTGTGCACAAGCAGTATGTGCAGCAGCAAGGGCAGCAAACATGTCGGCAGACATAGTTTTGTTTCACAAAATGGAACTACTGGTCCCACATGCTGTAGATGTTTTACTATTACAAAGCAAAATTAATTTACTCTCACCAGTAAGACATTTATCTTACACGGCAACACTTTTGTCTCAACCACACATCGTAATAAAATGCAGCGTTTTATTACGATGTGTCCATGAACATTACTTCCAGCAACATTACTTCCATTACCTCATGATGGCACTCCACACAGCTGTCTAGAAGCAACTGAACATTTACAACTTCCTAGACCAGACCTGAAAGACACTCCCTTAGCAACTGGAGAAGTTTGGTTTGTTGACGAATCATGTTCAAAAGACCCTACAGGGAAAAATCAGGCAGGTTATGCTGTTGTTGCCTTACCAAATGACATAATTGAAGCTGAAAAACTGCAAAGCACTCACTCAGCACAAGCAGCAGAAATAATAGCTCTAAGAAGGGCCTGCGAACTGGCCAAGGACATGCACTTCACGGTGTACACTGATAGCCAGTTTGTTTTCTCGATGCTGTTTTATTTTGCAAAACAGTGGTAACGTAGAGGAATGAAAACCTTTACAGGAAAACCAGTCGCTCATGCATCTATGCTTAAAAATCTTTTGCAAGCAATACAACTTCCAGCTAAACTAGCTGTCTGTAAATGTGCAGCACACACAACAGGGAAAGATGAGGTTTCAAATGGCAACAGATTAGCTGATAAAATAGCAAAAGAAGCTGCAGCAGGGAAGCATGGGAAGGACAACTTCTCAGCACAGGCTGATGAACAACAAATGATAGACAAAACAGTGCTGAAAGACATGCAAGGTGACGCACCGCAGGCAGAGAAATGAATGTGGATAACTAAGGGCGCAACAATAAATGATGAGAAGATTTTTCAGGTTAATAACAAACCAGTCCTTCCAAAGTCCCCCTTTAAAGCAGCAGCAGCAATTGTGACACACGGGCCTTGCCATGTGTCAACATGGGGGTGGTGGTACTAATCCAACAGCATTTTACCACATATGGACTAAATTCTTACTTAAGTTCTATCTGGCTGCCACATGAAATGTGTTGGAGCTCATCAGCCACCCCATAAAGAGCTTCATACCAGAGATGTCAGATCCCTTTTTCCCTGGGCCTTGATCTGAAGTGATCTTGTCTGTATGGTGACTGTTTGTGGAGACTTAAATGATCTTGCTGAGAGCATATTGTGAAGAACCAAGTGTCTAACTAAAGTAGTATGTTTCTATTCACAGTGGAAGCTGGTAGGGATTCTCTGCCATTTTTGTTTACTGTTTTCTCCTCTTTTGTGGGCGAAAACAGTAAAAAAAAAACTGCCAGGGAGTTCAGGTTTTGTACCCTTTTTCAGTTCTCCTCTAGAAAGTGTTTTTTTTAATTTTATAGTTAAAAGGGGGTGTTTTGTTTATTTTTTTTGGCCTTGGAGACCCCGAAGCTTAAAGCTTCCCTGTATTTTCTGCCTCCTGTGATTGAGGTTTTATCTGAACTGTAAAAAATAAACTATATTTTGCTACTGACATCAACTATTAAGATTACAGATTTTTTTTTGTGTTACACCCAGTGCCAGAATTTACCCTTAGTGGTCTTGGGGAGGGGTTGTAACATGGGACAAGGTGAGAGTTCACCTATGAAACTGCCTAATAAAGAGGCAGCCCTGAGCCTACCTCTTTATTATTAAACTGAATATAATTTCAGATTTTTGTATAACTTTTCTTCTGGTTAACTTAGAAAGTGAGCTATTATTGTTACAGGTTAATGTCTAAACTACAAAAAAGTAACTGTTAGGGATGCTCAAATATGAAAAATTGGACTGATATTGATATCTGATAGTAACACCGGTTATGCCAGATTTATCAATATTTTATTTTATAAATGTTCTATCCAATTACTCGATTAATGGTAAGAATAATTGATAGATTACTCAATTACTAAAATATTTGTTTACAACAGCCCTGACATACATACATACACATACGTATGTACATGGAGAGAAATGCGCATTTGTATTTTTGCATTAAAAACAAAAGTCTATCTACAATATGAGAAAAATAAAATTATGCAAACATGGCATGTGCAAATACCAGTGGAAGTGTAAAATTTCCATCCATCCATCCATTTTCTGTTCACCCTTTGTCCCTTAATGGGGTCGGGAGGGTTGCTGGTGCCTATCTCCAGCTACGTTCCGGGTGAGAGGCGGGGTACACCCTAGACAGGTCACCAGTCTGTCGCAGGGCAACACAGAGACAAACAGGACAAACAACCATGCACTCACACACTCACACCTAGGGACAATTTGGAGAG
>CAEGAE010010589.1:0-18240 GCA_903067095.1 Girardinus metallicus
CCGGCGTTAGCTCCGCTTCCTCCTCAAGCGCTCGGAGGTTCACTTATGGCTCTGACACCGGGGTAAGGCGTTAGAGCTGGAGTAAGCGGCGTTTAGCTCAAGATTGATCCGATTTATGAACGCTAATTTCGACCAGACGTTCTGTACCGCTCCCTCCTCAAGCACTTGGAGGTTCACTTAGGGCTTATTCCGGTTCTAAGGCCGGAGTAAGCCCTAAGTGAACCACCGAGCGCTTGAGGAAGGAGCGGTAGAGAATGGCTGGCCGAAATTAGCGTTCAAAAATTGGATTAGCATTGAGCTAAGCAGCTAACACCGTGTAGCTCCAATATCCAACTTGAAGCTGACGTCACTGTGGTATCAACGCATGCGCGATCTGAGCTCCAAATTATGCCCCGCCTCTTCGGTGACAACTCACACATATAAAAGGTGAGTCTATATTTTATTAGTTTATATGTGCAATCTTAGTCTTTTATGTATGCATGTGAGAAAAAAAAGTTGTATGCATGTGTGACATTTTATTAGTGTGTATGCGCAATTTTAATATTTTGTGTATGAGTGTGACAAAAATTGTATATGTGTGTGACATTTAAATAGTATATATGTGCAATTTTAATATTTTGTGTGTGTATATTTGTTTTTAATAGTGTGTGAGAGACAAAACAGATTTTGTCCTAAACGAACCCTCATACTGCCCCCCGGACTTACGTTCGTCCGTCCCCTGGTCTGTTTCCTCCCCTCCTCCCTTTCATTCGTTCATTCGCCTCTAATCTGTCCTCCGCCCCAGGTGACATTTCCCGTATTCTCAAACAGGTATGGGGCAAGGTGAGAGTTCATCTATTAAACTCACTGAAGATGAAAACATAAACTAAAAATTGGAGTATAGACATTTTTTATAAGCGTATTTGTGATTCTGCCTCTTTATTATTAAATTGAATATAATTTCAGATTTTTGTATAACTTTTCTTTAGGCTAACTTGGAAAGTGAGCTATTATTGTTATAGGTTAATTTTCTAAACTACAAAAAAGTAACTGTTAGTGAAGCTCAAATATGAAAAATTGGACTGATATTGATATCCGATAGCAACACTGCTGTTATGCCAGATTTACCCATATTGTATTTTATCAAATTTTTTGTGCGATTACTCGATTAATCGTAAGAATAGTCGATAGATTACTCGATTACTAAAATATTCGTTTACAACAGCCCTAATTTTAACAGAGGAATTGTGCAACATAGTTACTGAGTAGGTAAACCTGTTTGCAGGTGTCAGAAGCAGTTTCTTCATTTGCTGTTGAAAGATAACAAAATTGATTTTTTTTTTATGTTTGCTTTTGGATAAATGCACACAGTTCATTTCCATGTGTGGAAATAAAACATGCCTATAGTATTTTTAGTGTTTTTTTTTTTTTTCCAACACTTATTTCGAACACAACTGAAGTCTCAATCATTGATAAAAGTGTAATAGGATGTTTTGAACTCATCCTCGTCCTGTTTGATTCAGAATTGTGCAAAGCTAAACCTGGCACCAAGTTAATAAACAGCTAAAAAGTTTATGCTAGAACATCTAACTCTCCTGCTGTTTTTCGAAACAGCAGGAGAGTCAAAACATAATTCTGAAATTATGTTTTGGCCCATCAAATTAACGTAAATTGGATTGCCGACAGTGTGCACTCACTTATGTTATAATTATTGCTGAAGACAAACGCAGCCCTCCAAACAGGCACGGCTACATGGTGAAAACCAGTGTGAGCCTTTGCTCTGCCTGTCACCGGGTACAATTGGATTTACTCCCACCCCCATAATTATCTCCTCTATTTACATTCTCCATCTGCCCATCATTTTTTAATATGCCGCTATGTTGGTTTTCCCAGACATGTGTGAGACATAGGACTATTTTTGACAAGCTTAAATCGCTCACTAATTACTGCTAGATTTCGAAAAGATGTTTACAGTCATGTTGCTTTAATATACTGTAAAGCTTGTTTCTTTTTTTATTTTCCAGACTTTGTGCCACAGATTGTTTCTGACCAAGACCACAGTCCTGTCTCAACCCCCACCCATGTTCTCATGGAAATTCCCCTCACAACAAAAACAATCTCTAGCTGCCACATTAAAACCAGTTCTTTAAATCGTGAAGAAAACTTCAATAAAGCTTCGACAGAGATATTTCAATCTCCACTTAGTAATATTCCGACATACAATGGGGTTTTGGTACAGAAAGATGCTTTTTGTCTGCAGGCAAAGAAAAAAAAGGATGATGGGCTCTGTAATGACTTTCTGTTTTTTTTTTTATATCTTTCCTTCCATTTTCATATATTATCTTTCATTGTGTCTTTCTCTTCCACTCCAATTGTGCACTAAAGCGTGCAGTCAGAGCGCGAGACAGAGGGTCTTTGTCCTCTGGGGAGATTGGGAGGGAGGGGCTGAAGTGAGGTGGGGTAGACGAAGGGGGATCCATGGTTTTGTCAGGAGTTGGAAGGAGGGGCACGCTAGGTTAAAGTGGGGTGGAGCAGGGAGGCCTGATAGCAGATCGGGTGTTAATGGGACCTCTGGGATACTTGGGCTTCTGAGTGCCAGAGTTGGGGATGCTTTTAGTAAATCACTTCTTCGGCTGTTGAAAAAGCTTTTAACAGTAATTGCAATTACATCAGCTTGTGTTCAGTGTTTTCACCAAGCATACACTAACCACTTCCCCTAAATAAAAACACAACAATCTACATTATCTTTGGAACACTTCATCAAAATCAGGTGTTATTGTGCAAACCAGACTCTATCTGTAGACTAATCCAACATGCTCAGTAAATCTACAGATCCTCAGTCTTTGCTTCACTGTGCTTTATCACTTTGGACCTGATAATCCTGAAGCCCCAAGAGCTCAGCCTACTCATACATCACCCTGCATGACACTAAATCCTCAGTTTGGGAGGACCGGCTTCCCAACACCTGTCCTGTTCTGATGCTTTACAACTAAGCTACTGGCTTTACTTCAGAAAAATGCCGTGAAATATAACCTGTGGGTCTGGACTAGCAGCAGGGAAAGAATTGTAGACAGCAAAAGATGAAAGATATGAGACAAAACAAAGACAACTTAAATTGCAGGACCCAACCAAGATAGATTACAATGAGTAAACAAGAGATTTCAAAGTAAAATAAATTTGGTAGAGTTTTTTTTGACTTTGTTTTTCCTAAATATATTAACAGAGCTGGAAGACTGCCAACCAAGCCATCACACAAACAGCGGTTTACCTAAATTCTGTATCTGGGACACAGACTCATCATGTGAGAGCCACTTCTGAATACTCTCCATTTATAGTAATTTTCTAAGCAAGTTATCTCTCTGTGCACAAAAAAGGCAGCGTGTTGTTAGGACGTTTAGCTTGAAGGCTTTTTTTGGACTGAATTATCCTCTGGGTACATTGGTTAAGTCGTTACTAAAACCTCACAATATTGATCTGTCAGAAATGCAGCTAATGAGGCTGCTGAAAAATTCTCAGATTGATGAAAACATCCTTGGATAATGTACTGCAAGTACATTTCCGATTAGTCGCACTGAAGAGTGAACAGTATCCGATGGAGAATTTGATCAAGGAAAATATAAGTTACATTTCTAGGCAAGCTGGATAGTCTGTTCTGGCCTTCTGGTGAGACACCAAAGAGATCATCTTCTCTATACTAGGAAACTGGAGATTACTGTTTTTGGAGTTTGTTGTTTACAGGATTCCACATGGGCTGGTCTTTGTTTATTTAAAGAATCTTTCACTAAACACACTTCTTCAAGAGGAATCAGGTCTATTATTCAGATGCTCTTGAACTCAACACAAAATAAGCTTAAAAAAGTCAGGGCTGGAGTTTTGTAGTGTCTGAAGTCATTCTATGATGTACATAAAAAATGGCTTTAAAAAGTATTTTTAAAAACTCTTACTAACCTGACTTTAATTTTTGAAAGTTTGACAACCTGATTTAAACTTGTCTTTTCATGTTTAAAAATATAATTTTAATTTAGTAATTCATTTTTTTTTTCATAATTCAATCTCTGTACTTGATTGTTTCATTAATATGACATGTTCTTGGTGTTCAAGGAACACAGCCTGTGGTTGCCAGCGTCGTCAGAGTTGTACATGTACATTAGAAGCGTCAAAACATTTTGTTAAAACTTTTGAGTTGAAAGTAGCTGTGGAACACTTTTTTAATACAAAAAAATCATTTAATAAAGTGAATAAACAATATTTTAACAGAAACGTAGTTTTTTCTGCAGAAAATTGGTCTATAAATTGGTACATATCTTAAACATAAAAATGGTTGAGTGTTTTTGTTGCTGGATGTTTGTGGTCTTATTTATTATCAAATACAAATAGCATGGCTAACAAAAGTTGAACAGTTTGTGCTTTACAGATTATGAACATTTTAATTTGCCTGTATTTTTTATGAACAGCCTGTGGTCAGTGAAAAAAAATACCCTTTTTATTTATTTATTATTTATTTACTGTCTTTATGTTTCTACATAGATTATCTACAGATTTACCCAATTCTCAATTATATTCCAACACATTACAAGTCTCACTTGGACATGAGCTCCTAGAGTCTCGCAGCAAGAATAAAATACTATCGTTTCAGAATAGCATAAAATTTACATAAATATTTAAGCTAATATGAATAATGTAATCTTAAAACATAAAAAACATGAATTATTGATGTGTGTATTCCTATTAGCACTTTAATAATAGAATTAAGACAAAATGCAGAATAAAACAAAACCTTCCTTTGGGCCAGCTGATGAGCAGTGCGCAGCAACAAGCAGTCAAGAGTGCAGTGTTACTCTATGAATCTTTCGGTATAAAGTCACCTCGGGACTTTCCCTGGCATCTTAATTTAGAGTTTAAAACCTGGGAAAGGTGTGGTGGAAAATGTTGGAGGTTTTAAAACTGGCTTTTGGTATACCTTATTACCTGTAACCTGTGCTCGCCTACTCTCCATGCAGTCATAACTCTGTTCCTATAAAATATAATGACTAGACCAAGTGGACTAGTGAAAAAACAATTTTAAGAGAAGTAGGAAAAAAGATCTCTGCAGGGCTAATGATACAAAAATAACATGTATACTCATGGATGTGCTTTACATGAATGTAAACCCCTTTATTTACGAGTGGCAATTAACTTTTGCATTAATTTCAAGTGTGCTACCATAACACAGTGTTAATATACAGGAAATGCTTAAAGAACACATGGAGAACCAGTTGTGTTTTTTTTTTAATGAGGACATATTTAAAATTTAAATCAACATATTTAGATATATCTTTCGTATGATCCTGTGTCAACCACCTTGTGCAGCTTCAATAGATGTCTTTGTGTCTCCTTTTTTCTTTCAGTTAATGGGATCATTTGTTCTGGCAGTGGGACTTTGGCTGCGTTTTGACCCAGAGACTGTTTCTCTTCTTAGCGGCAGTAAGGCTCCAGATACCTTTTTCCTTGGTGAGTGCCAGACTAAACTTTAGCTTATCTAGACACCTTGTAATAAACTGTAAATTATTAAAAAATATACAACAATTTATTTTTTTTGTGTCACCCTAATGTTATAAATCATGTCTAGTACACTTTGACTTGTTCTCACTCGGTTTGCTGTGTTTGTATTTTGTTTTAAACAAAAATTAAAAAATATTTTGGTATCTGCTAAATTAAAATATATTCAACCTCTTGGAAAAATGTGCTGATACCCCTTTCATTTTTGAGGCATCTTTTCTTTCGCTGTTCTTTTTTAAAACTGAAAATATACCTCCCTGTATTCTGATCCCGGTAAATCAAATCAAGTTCAATTAACACTAAAGAACATACCAGAGTTAGGTTATAACAGAACAACGCAAAGTTATAACAGAACACCGCAAAGTTATAACAGAACACCGCAAAGTGTGAGCATCTCACAGGGCACTGATCATCTAAAAAAGGAAAATTTATCTCACAACTGAAACGTCCAAGATATGGTCCCTACATAAACTGAGACGCCAGACAACAAGAGCATTAGTCAGAGAAACCATACCAGATGTTGCTACAGAGATCTGTTGCTGAGGTGGGAGAATCTGTTTGCAGGACAACTATTACCCATGTATTCTACAATTATCACCTTTGTTATAGATGGCGGTGAAGATAGGCTCACTTGAAAGCGAGTCAGAAAAAGTTTTCTTCAAAATTTGCCACTTGCCACGTATGAAATACAGTAAAGTGTGGTCAGATGAGACCAAAATGTAAACTTTTTGGCCCAAATGCAAACTTCAGTGTGGCCCTTAACACACCAAGATGTAACTTGGTAGTGGCAGTATCATGCTGTGGAGAAGCTTGTCAGAGGTGAGGGATAAAAAACTGGATTTAAATACAGGATAATTCTGGAAGAAAACTTGGCATTGACTGCAAAAGAGTTGAGGATGTAGTGGAAGTTACCCTTTCATCAAGACAATGACCCTAAACCATTTATATCCATAAAAAATGGAGTGGTTATAAAGCATATTCATATGCTAAAACATCCCAGATCCAGAGTCTAGATGCAAGTCTTGTTGAAAATCTGGGATAAACAAGATTTGATACTAAAAAAACTCTGTAAATATGCCACACTTTTGTGTAAATATATAACACTTTTGTTATAGCTGCAAAAGTAATTTAAACTTTTGCAGCTATAAGAGATACTTAATATTTTTATTTGTAAATAAAAGAAAAACTAAGACAAAGGGGCAATTACTCTCCTCTGACCTTGAATTTATTTATATTCTTTTATTCACATTTATATGTTTCTGCCACATAAAATTCTTAAAGATTGACGTTTGTGGTTGTAACATGTCAAAGTGTGGAGAATCTAATTGGATAAATGCTTTCGCCAGGCTTTCTATTGCATCATTCCACACCCAACTCATCAAATCACACCTACAACTTTCCAAATGAGTTTTCTTTTTTGCGTTGGTCATCACAATCTGTTTTTTCCATGCACCCACATGCTTTCCAAGACTTTAGAATATTAAACTTTTATGCAAAAGATGAGTTTGTAACCAGAGAGAGAGAGAGCGTGCTACACACACTGACTGTGAATCCATGAGGGAAACCACAGGCCTGCACACCACCTTTCAAGTTGTCTCTGCCCAGACGGAAAGAAGGAGACAGACGGCAGAACAGCCACTGTAAAATACCCATGGAAAAAATCTTTGAAGCAAAGCAAAGCTGGAGGAAGTAAGAAATGAAGACAGAAATGTAATGAAAGAAGTGCAAAACGTAATAGAGAAGTAGATGGCTTGTTTAGATTAGTTATAGATTAGAAAAAAGAACCCAACTTTAATTTACATTTTGCATAGACTCTCAACAATATCAGTAATTTCAGCAGTCTAAAAAATTGATTCTTCTTTTCTTGACTCATACTTTACATCTGTTGTACAAAATCATATGATAATGTAAAGGTGTGCCCTTGAGAAAAGTAAGCAATTCATTGTAAGATGCATGACTGTGATTATGTTTTCCTAGATTGTAGTGCTTAGCCCAGTTTGGACAGGGAGTGGGCTGTTCTCGTCGGTACAGATGAGAGCGCGTAACTGTTGCCATGCCTCATTGGATCACCGTTAAACTCCCAATGGGCTCTTCTTTTTCATGCCATAAAGTTACAATGAAAATCGATTTTTAAAAATGTGAAAATGCTAAATTACTTTGGCGTCTTTATGTTGAGAAAAAGGCTGAATACTTTTTGATTAGACAAAGGAAGTCAAAAAAGGACTCAGCCTATTTTCTGTTTGCCTCCCAACAGACTCTAACTATAAACAATTCTTGTTAGGTTTCTCCATGCAGACATTATAATATATATAAGGACACGGAAAGAGTGAACAAATCCTAAAAAGGTAACTTGGAGAGCAGCAACATTAATAGTAAATGACAGCTTCAAAGTCTGGTTCAGATCTTAGAAGTAGAAGTGCTGACAGCATTAGCTCAGATCCTTAGCTGTATACTGCCATCTGGTGTTGATGCTGGTAAACACAGCTACTACATTAATGAGGTGGAAGATTGTTGAATATGTAGCTAAAGTTTGTAGGTGATTAAAACCATTCTCTCAGAGAAATGCAAATATGAACATTTTTAACGGTTTTTCATAAGACATTTACAAATGTCTTATGTGTGCCATGGTAGTGCCAGGTTGACTCCACTTTTGCCTTTAGATGCCTTTTATTTCTTCATGGCATAGATTTAAAAAGGGGTTCAAATGGATTACAGTGAATTATTCACCGTATTCTGTAGCCCCTTCATATCAAGGTACAATATTTTATGTGTTTAGTTGGTGGCCACATACTTTGGTTGTAACCAGATATTTAAACTGCTCTTGCCTTTCTATCATCCTGAATCAATTTGCCCATTCACACATGACCTTTGACATCAACAAGGTCAAGGGTCACTGCACATTTGATATTTTCTCTTTTTCAAAACATTTTATGTATACCTGGGAGGATGGTGTGTATAGAAAATCCAGAAGATCACCAGTTTCTGAAATCCTCAGATTAATCATGCCACATTCAAAGTCACTGGAAGGCCTTAACTCAACACTTGGCACTTTTTTGTGTAGTTTGGCCTAAAAACAAGACGCTGGTTAACACAAATAGTTCACTGATGCATACTTATGAAAAAAGTAGCTGTCGCTGTAGTATTTACAGTATGCTCTTAATGTTGTCATTTAAGACTGAAGGTCTAATGGCGATGAGCTGAGAATTATTTTTGATCTTAGTCATTTGTTTTTTGAAGACTGAGTTAAATAAATGTAAACAAACTTACTGGATAACGTAGCGATTAGCCAGTGCATTTAGCAACAAAACACATTTTTTTTCCACCTGATATGGCCGATTCCAGCATTGCTACTTTACCCCTTCTACCTTAATATTTAGTTTGATCTTAACAGCACAATTTGTTTTACGTCTGTAAATATGCATGTAGCATTCTTTTGAGTGTGAACAAGGAAGCAAACGAATCACACCTTGCTAGCAAATTATGTCTTTTGCATCTTGACAAGTTAGTGTCATATATGTTGGGGGTTGGCACTTTCACTGTCCAGCTCAAAATCTAACTAAATAATTGTTTTTGCTATGCCTATATTTTAGATATATTGTCAGGTTATTTGTTCTTGGTCATGTATATTTATGTTGTAGTAAAAGAAAAAGCTTGAACACTTTAAATCAAATTTTTTCTTCCTCATTCTGATGCTTGGTTTGAGCTTCAGCAAGTCTTCTTCGCCACATATCTACAGACGTTGAGTTGACGCTATGTCATTGCTTGCTTGTGCCTAACTAAAATATCCCATGAGTGTATTTTGATATATGCCATTCATATAATAAAGTGGTGTTTAAATTGTTTTAGTCTTGTTTATGTGTTCCCAGCATTATCGTCACTTATTTTCCTATCTTTGCAGGTGTGTACATACTAATTGGTGCTGGCAGTCTGATAATGCTTGTTGGATTCTTTGGCTGTTGTGGAGCTGTTAGAGAGTCTCAGTGCCTGCTGGGTTCAGTGAGTGCAAATCCATAATTATTATTGTTCATCACATGTTTGTGTTAGAAAAAACATTATTTAAGGATTTTTCTTTTCTTTCAGTTTTTTGCTTGCTTGCTGATCATTTTTGGAGCCGAGGTGGCAGCAGGGGTGTTTGGATTCTTGAATAAAGATAAGGTACAATTTTCTACAGCCTTGGTCATTTCTGTGAGGTTTTCAACCTGCCAGATGGATAACTCTTCTCTCATATAGATAATTGGAGATGTGCAGAACTTCTACTCAGAAGCTTATCTTGAAAACAGCAACAGCACAATGATCTTGTCCTACCAGAAAGTGGTAAGTTTTCAAATAACCATGTGTTTAAGTTAAATTTTCATTACTTGATTAGAAGTTTGAAAGCGCCTCTCTTGTGTTTTACGTCTTGTTTTTTAGTTGAACTGTTGTGGAAGCAAATTGACCCCCTGTGATGCTGAACCTGAGTCTGAAAACAAGGCATGTCATCGGCTTCACAGTCACTAATGAATGATTGCTGATTAAATGCATAGCATCCTAATAATGTCAAAATGTAACACTACTTTACTGCCCTTCTCTGTACTCTGCAGGATTGTGAGACGAAAATCAAAGACTTTTTCGATAGTAAACTCTTCATCATTGGTTATGTGGGCATTGGCATCGCTGGAGTAATGGTGAGTCACAACACAAGATATGTCAAAAATAGTTTTACAAGCTTCAGATATGACCAGATTTTTTGCTCTGTGCTCCACAGATCATTGGGATGATTTTCAGCATGGTGCTGTGCTGTGCCATTCGCAACAGCAGAGAGGTTCTCTGAGATCCATGTTTAATCTACGCTCGCCATTTCCATAAGTTTCAGAAATTCCTTTTCACCTTGGTGCTCTGCTTCCGTCTTTTGATCTGTTTTTTTATTATTATTATTATTATTATCATTATTCGTAGTCACAGCCAAATAGAATAATGGCTTTTGTAACCATCTGTTAGGACAGTTTATTTTGACCTGACAATCTCTTAAACAGTTTTTTCTCTCAACCATTTGGAAATTTTAACCCACATACTGTCACAGCCGTGTCAGTGCTTTTTCACACAATCTTGACACTGACCCCTTGGCTGTGGGAAACTGGAGCCTTAGAGTGCAGTCTGAGGTTAAAACAGCTGAGTGTGCTTATGTGTGACACAGAAGCACACACATACTTACACACCAATGCCATGCTATGTGAGACCATAACCTTAGAGAAAAAAAACTGACCCTAAGTCCTGACTAATAGTGCCTCAAAAAAAACAGAGGCACATACTGTACACAGGCTCTGTGTACTGCTTACATTGGAGTTTTTCCTTCAACAAAACAACTCTTAATATGATAATTGTAGAAATTGTAAATTTAATTCATTTGATTTTTCAAAAAATCTTTATTGAAACCATTGATGCTCAAGCCAAGCCTTTCCTCTGAATTTGAAGCTCAGAAACGGATCTAAACAAAGAAAAGAAAAGTGGCGCTAGACATTTTCTGAAGAGATTTTAATGTCTTGTAAAATCAACACCAATTTTTCCTAGTGCACTGATCTCTTTCAGAAAATAGTAGGTCACCTATTGTTAATTTATGCTAATTTTGGCAGGTTGTCTTTGTGTTTAAGGTTGTTTGCCCACCGGAAATGTTTAGTTCATTTAAAATAACCTCCAGTTTTTTCCCCCGTTGTTGCGGTTTGCTTCTATAGATATGAACACAACTATTGCACTAGGTTGCAGACCAAGACAACCATACCGAGACCGTTTGGAGGAGGTGGTCTTGGTGTGGTGCCAAATAAACTCTAGGGTGAGTTATTTATGGTGTGAACGTCATCAGACCTCAATCCGACACAGACACCAGGTTTACGCTGCAAGATTGAGTCATACGCCTTCCTTTTCCCAGATTTGCTTCTGAGTGGCGGTAGAATAAACAACCTAAAACACAGAGACCTTGCTTCTTTTTATGAAAGCAAAAGAACTCAATATAACTTTCAAGATCTTGTCAATCAGTAATTTTCTCAAATAATTTTTTTATCCAGAAACAAAGTAATATAATTAAATTCTCTGTGTTTTCAATTAGCTCAGAAGACTTAATTTTGACTTAATTAATGTCAAAAATATACTGGAGGTGCAGACACCCCTTACACCAATATGCATAGAGAAAATTGATAGATTATGAAGACACAGTGTGTTGTGTTGCACTAGTCAGGAGGTTCAGTTTTGTCTTGACCCAGCCACAGTCTTGATCCATTGTGAAGGGAACCTAATACTCAGAAAGACACCCGGAAATACAGGTAAAATACTCATGTGATCGTCCTTCCTAAATATACAGCAGAATAAAACTACTTTTCCTGAAATGTATTTAGAACACGAAGCTTATGAATAGAGATGCTTAAAATGAATAAAAATGCGTTTTTGTTAAAATGTTTTACCCAGAAAGTTGAACGGAGTGTCCCAGCTGATTAGCTGAGAACTTTCATTGTCAGTTTAAAATCTATATCTCATCTCAGTTTAATCTCTTTTGTGCCTTAAAAATACCTCTCCCAAAACAACAAAAAAATGTTTAAAAAGTCGATGTGTCCTTTCTAATTCATTAAACCAAGTACTGGATGGAATCAATGACCAATGTGAAATTGTTTACATTTATGTGGGTTGAACTAAGTCGTTGAAACTGCTGTCGCAGTTATTTGAGTGTCGGGTTTCCAACTTGTAAATATGTTTTGTTTTGTTTTTTTATTAGTTGTAAATTATTTTGTGGCAGATGTGGTAGTTATTATTTAACATGTTCTATGTCGATTCGTGTTTGGTATAGACCAGGGGTGCTCAAGTCCAGTCCTCGAGAGCTACCATCCTGCAACTTTTAGAAGTATCCTTACTCCAACAGGCCGAGGATGAGCTCTAAGCAGGCCTGGTAACGAGCCACTCATTTTATTCAGGTGTGTTGGAGCAGGGATGCATCTGAAAGTTGCAAGATGGTAGCTCTCCAGGACTGGACTTGAGCACCACTGGTGTAGATGTACAGTGACAAAGTAATGTCAGTTTTAACAATTCGGAAAGAGAATTACTCATACAGAACTTATTAATAATGTGCCTTTGTTTGACCGCAAGCATCGTGTGTTTAAAGAGCTGCAGGCTGTTTGAACGTAGCAAATAAATGTAGCAATGTGTGCATATGTTTGTAGAGATGGACTGCTAATACAGTAGTAGTAGGTTCTATTTGAGAAGTGGTTTAAATGTTGGTCTCCTGAGTCTTTCCTCATTTAAACTGGTTATGGTTTAAAAATTAAAACCTTTCATTATAGTCATAATAAAACCTTTTTTATACCCACAAATAAGTCTCCTCACCCAGAATAATCTGCTTATAGTTGGTTGATTAAGGTCAAATACACCTGTTGTTCGTCAAAAGCACTGATCTACTGTGGGTTTTGCTTTTGTTATTTCAGTAAAGAATGAGTCAAATATAAGAACTAAAAGGCTTACGCACTACTGCAGGCTGCCAGTTGGCAGTGTTTACTCTTACGATTCAGGCAACACATAAGAGAGCCACTAAAGTGCCATTTGGTTCAGCAGACTTTCAGTGTTTACTGCTATTCACTCCAAAAGCTGTTGCTGTGTAAAATTGGAGTTGTGACAAAATGTGAACCTTTAAAAATAAAACTATGCACAAGCTCATAGATGATTGTCTGGTAATCCATTTTAGTCAAATGTCAGGCTTCTCAGGAATGCAGTTGTCTGAGGTTTAATAAAGGTTTTACACAATCTCTTGTGTCTTCTCACTGCTAGTTTGTCTTAATTTGTTTCACAGTCTTTAAAATCTGGTTTTGTGTGATCCATACAATATTAAAGGTATCTACCTATTTTTCTGTAAAGGTCTGTTAAAAAATATTTATAATATAGTATATTCATAAATAGTTTTTAGCATTACACCAACCAAACCCAGGTATTAAGAAGTCCAAATTATGCACAAAATCCTTGAGTTTATCTATTTGAGAGAAAATACATTGATAAAAACTTGGCAAAGTTAAATCTTCATTCAGCTAACCATAACTACTCCTTTAGTAGCCATATTTCATGTATGTTTGCATTACATTCATGTCTCTTTCTTTAAGTTAATCATTGACAATTATTTGCATGATTACTGTTTGTTAAATAATTGACTCTTAATTTAAAAGAATTAGTTCAAATATAATAAACTGAAATGTTACATTGTGATGTAACATTTCAGTAATCACATTTCAACATTGTGATTACATTTTTATTAGATTCTGTTCATCTTGTCTATAATGTATGCAATTAAGGGTCCCAGACAAACAATTTTTACAATTACAATCATTACAAACCTTTGTAATGATTTTTGTAATTGATACAAAATTATATTAAAGGGAATTGATTCTTAAATGTATAATTAGGTATCCCTCTCTATAGCTGCAGTTAATGATCAACCATTCAGTGAAACAAGTTCTCTCCTATCAGCAGGACTAGCAGATGTCCTGATAACAGCCTTAGCTCTGGATCCATGCAGCTCCTCCAGACTTACAACGCGTTGTTTTTAAGTAAATCCAATGAATTGCTAAAGTCCCATCTCCTGTAGTAACATAACTTGCCTCTTCATGTCGATGGCTCACCTCTCTGCACTTGAGTTTCAAGAACAGCTGAAAACTTAGTTGAAGCAATCGTTATGTGTGTAATGCATCCGAGGCTGTAGGATTACCCATGGTAGAATTTCCCAACACTGCAACATTAGCACTTTCACTGCCAAAAACTAAACTATGCGTGTGGTGCATGCTTAGAGGGTTAGTGTAACACCTATCAGGCTTGCATCTGAAAAAAGGGAATCTACATTTAGTCTCTTGTATATTATGCAATGCTTTACTGTAGAAAACAAACACTGGATTCATAAAAATCTGTTTGGCATGTAGACATTTTATTTATCTCCTTAATGACCTTGAAAAACGTGTTTCACTTTCTGTTGCACAGATTTTGAATAGTAAAAGTACAGGACACATAAGTCACTGCTCTCATCTTTGACATTTAATGACAAAACATTATATCTGCACATGAAATAAACAGGCCGAGGTCCTCAGTGCACAGTGAAAGTACTAAGCTGTGACTCTCCTTGAACTTAAGACAACAAAAAATTTTTCCTGTGTGATTTAGTAAAGGAAAACATTTTGGACAAAGTTCTACTCAAAAGCCCCTTAGAGCCATTAAAAGTAATCTGGTGAACAGACAGCCCAAATGTTTATTCCTTTGCACGCCTTGACCCCTTAAATAGTCTGTTTTCCTCATCCCTCTTTGTCAGGTTACTGAAAGGGCACCATCACAGAATTATCTTGTGGCACTTGTATGAAAAAGCTACTCATCTTTAAAAACAAATATACAATATATACAAAGGCCAGTATCAAGCATCAGACCTTAGCTGCACACGCAATCATGTTTCAGTTTTATGCCTGCGGTCTTTTGAAGCCCTGCTCCAAGACATCAAACTATGATTCCCAAGAGACTGCAGCTGATATAATATCCAGGTTAGGCTTACAGTAAGGGTCAAGTGGTGTGGGGGTATATTTAGGGGTCAGGCTAAAGTCTAAAACAGGGGGGAGAGGTATGTGCAAAACTTTCATCAAACAACATAGTCCCTCAGTGAGGGAAGCAGTAAGCTCCACTGAAGCCCATAGACAAGGAAGTACCAACTTTAGTCTTTTTAAGACTTAAGCTATAATAGTTAATCAAGCTAAAGGCATGTTGAGTAGAATATTTGTGGTCCCTTTAGCCTTGACCTCTAGAACTCTACGAATAAAGAGTCTAGACAGCTGTAGAGAGCTGAGTCTATCGCCCAGAGCATAGCACTGGCACTTTAATAAGCGTCCGTAAACGTCCAGTGACAGATTGTTTATGCAGAGTAGATGTTGTAGGGCGTGTACCCCAGCAGAAACTCGCCCACTCCGACACAATACACCACCTGGGCAATGCCAAAGAGTGGGGCAATGACCAACGCCCGGCAACTGGCTCCTTTAAGGAAAGCTCTGGGACCCTCTTTTCTCAGGATCTTTCTGCAATAGGAAAAAAAAGCCAGGATTAGAATGTAACTCATCCCAATTTGGATGTGCTATATAGAGCCCACTAAGATGTAAGTGCCTGATGCAGTCCACAACTCCATTGTAGGTCTCCTCATTGGATCCTTTTTTGAGCGATTGCAACCTCGTCTTCACCACTGTGAAATACATGCAAAACATATTTTGTTGCAAGGATATATAATTTTCGCAGCGTCCAAAAATGTCCGTAAATCTAATCGTTGCTTGCTACTTTCCCAAGATATTTAGCCATTTTTTGGCATGCATCTCACCGTCACAAGGGCTGACGGCAACAGCGGCAACAGATCCAGCCAAACATCCGGACATAAAGGACCAATAGAAAGGCACAGGTGGATCTTCTGATGAATGCTGACCAAGCTGCTGAAGATGGGCAAAAAGAGGAAAGTACACAACAGAGAATGGGATGTCCCTAAAAAAGGAAGCAATAAAATAAGTTAGTAATCCAAATAATTACTATAATAATGTATGAAAATAAAATAAACGCAGAGAAAACTCCAGTCACCTCATCAGTGTAGCCCCAAGGCCCCTGTATAAACCTGCGACCCCTTTAGTCCTCAGCAGCTCCCTAGTTATCTCTATGGCAGACATACGAATAACCCGAGGTGTAGGAGCGGTGTTGTAGGAACGACTGAGAACAGCACTGGTCCCCCCCATCTTCAGCGTAGTTACAACACTTGGCATTACCCTCTGCTGAGCCACTGGGAGAAATAGCAAGCAAAGCATCTTTGTCTTAAGAGAGTAATATTTTAAAGAGGTAATTCATAACTGATTGCACAAATACATGGATGAAGATTTATTTTTTACCTATCCTGCCTGCATCTTGCAGCTGGATCTTGAGCATCTCCATTGGTGTGGTAATGATGACTTGGCACATTCCTGCGCAACATCCTGCCAGCATCTCTTTGAAAACTGTAAGCCTGCCACTGAGGATAATTGCATAGGGTTAAAACAACCCAAGAATGTACAATAACGGAAAAAAAGAAAATTTTGAAGTAGTTTTTATTATCTACTCACATGTCATTACTCAACTGGTGGCGAAAAAAGTCATTAGCAGCTAGTTTTATGGCCTTCTCTGGTGTTACCAAAGTGAGATTTACCGCAGCACCTGGGCAAGGACAGGACTAATTACAAACTGATATATATTTTTAAGATGCAGCTATTCTTTCTGATGATTCTCCTTCTACATGACCCAGAAAATAGGAAAAAATATTTAAGGTATCTGCAGACACTGGAAAGTTTTGGTTAAACTACAAGCCAATTAATTGGTTTTGAAACCTATGTGAATTTGGAACACATTATTAATGTTAACAAAAAACCCTCAGCTAAGTAGCTGCAACAAGTCTCATTCAAAGTCTGCTAATACTCACCTCTGTACATGCCAAAGTACCCTTCAGACTTAACAGTTTTAATGAGGCAGTCCAACCTGAATGAAACATAAGAACCCGATGAGTGAAGGTTGTCAGATGTTTTCTTTTTATGTCACGTCAACACAAAGAGACTGCTTTGTGTCTTTCTCTGCACAGTTACTTCTTACATGTTATTATACATTTGCTGCCCACTGCGCTGGTTCTGCAGGCGGGTCTTGGCCAGGTCTATTGGAAACACACAGGTGACTCCTACCATGCCTGCAATCCCTCCATTGATTAGTTTGGCAGGTAAGCTGTACAAAAACATAAAAAGTGTTTACAGTAATAAGACCTTGCATTGCTGTTCTACTGGTGATTCTACAAATGAATAAGGGAGGGTAATGACAAACTTCTAATAATGAACTGAAAGATTTTGCAATAATAGAAAGATGGATAGTGGGGAGATTTTTCTTTACACTTCTTAAGTGGTATCTATGGGTTGTGTCAGGGTTTATTTTAACCATGCTCCTGGGAACCCGGTCATCCAAAAATAACTTGACATATCCTACACACGGACAAAAGTCTTACATGTTTCAAGGCCTGGACTTTTTATTTACATGAATTCATCTTAAATAATGAAGTCATATTTGTGTCTACAAGCATTCTACATATCATGCTGGTAAGGTTCATACCTAATCTGCTGTTGCTGAGCCATGGTTTCTTGTTTTTGGCAAGTGCAAAAATTGGTCAGGGTGATAAAGCAGGCCGCAGATGGAGACGAGGCTGAGAGTCCCTGAGAGACACGGAGCAAGGCAAGAGTGGAAAGAAGAGCAGGGTTATATATAGGGAAGGGAAACATAGTCCCACTGGATTTAGGATCAATTTCACATCTAGCTCCACCCACATCCCCTGCAGCCAGGAAACTGAGCCAGAGTTGCTTGTAACATCAGCAAAATTCCCTTCTGACGATACACCGTCCAACTGTGTTAGACTTCACTTAATTTATAGTAACTGGTTTCCCTGGTCCAGATTAAAATAAACCCACATAATAAACAATTGAAATACTACTCACAGTTGAAACTATATATAGACATGAGTTTTATAAAGATACACATACCTTTCTCACTGTATAGCAACAGATCACACTAAACTCTTCCTCTTTGAGGTAATTTAGCAAGAAGGTTCTGGGTTCGATTCCCGGCCCGGTGTCTTTCTGCACGGAGTTTGCATGTTCTCCCTGTGCATGCGTGGGTTCTCTCCGGGTTCTCCGGCTTCCTCCCACAGTC
>CAEGAE010010604.1:0-39856 GCA_903067095.1 Girardinus metallicus
ACATAAACTAAAAATTGGAGTATAGACATTTTTTATAAGCGTATTTGTGATCCTGCCTCTTTATTATTAAATTGAATATAATTTCAGATTTTTGTATAACTTTTCTTCAGGCTAACTTAGAAAGTGAGCTATTATTGTTACAGGTTAATTTTCTAAACTACAAAAAAGTAGCTAGTAGAGAAGCTCAAATATGAAAAATTGGACTGATATTGATATCCGATAGTAACACTGCTGTTATGCAACATTTACCAATATTTTATTTTATTTTATCAAATTTTTTATGCGATTACTCAATTAATCGTAAGAATAATTGATAGATTATTCGATTATTAAAATATTCGTTTACAACAGCCCTAGTTGGATACATGATGCGGTTAGAAGACTGGGTCACCCCTGTACTGTTTGCTGCCCAGTCTGCAGAGGCCGGGTTAACTGGCAACGCATGTGCTGGTCATAATGTTGTGCCTCTTTGCTTTTTACTAATATCAATACGATTTCTTGAACGTCTGTCTCTCACTCCAGCTCCTCCCAGCAAGTTAACAAACATTCAGAGTCTTTTCCTGCACATTGATGTTGTTACAGCAAAACAGAAGATTAAATTCATACCAAACCAAATCAAGTTGACTATTTATACTTTATACCATTTTTACATGATTTACAGACTTTGATACTTTTAGATCTGTCGGTTTTGCTTGGTTTAGGTACCAGTGAACTGGTATCTAACTGTTGAAATCAGGTCTGTTGCTCAGGGGAAAAGCATTAAAAAGCATCAATTTAAAGGTTTTGTGGTTTAAAAAATCCAACAATATCAGGATTATTTATTTTATTTTTTTTTATGTGACCTAAATTTTAAACTCCACCTAAATAAACTCCTGAATTTGTGTTCTGGCGTTTGGTTTTGGTTTCCCTCCCGAGGTAATGAATCTACCTGTTGGTGGAAAATGTTACATCGCAGTGAGTTTGTTGGGAAGTGAGTAATTCCTGGAAGCGGTGGCAGGATAACAGCCAATCAGACACAGACGCACATGTCTGTCTCTGTGGGAACCTGTTATTAATGTTTTCCCGTTCCCTTACTTCAAACTCCACTGCGACGCCTTCCTCTGTGCTTTAAATGTAACAATACAAGCTGAAACACTCCTTCTGTTACTGTCTGACGCAGGCAGAGAATGAGAGATGGCAGGAACCGCCGAGACAAACGGAGGCATGGAGCCTCTGCCTAATCCGTTCAGTCACTTCTAACTCTGCTCTCTGACTGTCAGAGAGATAAAAATACCCAAAATGACAGCACAGATGTTGTTTTTAACTTAAAGAAGTGAAGATTTTCTCAGTTTAAACAGTTTGAGAATTCAGTAAAGAGTGACACCGACATTATAGAAGCAGAAGAAAACAAAAAAAATCTTACAGAGTATTTTTGGTCTGCAAATGTCTTAGTGCGCTTGAAATAAGACAAAACTAACTTGCAAGTAACTTTTCAGCAAACTTGTTTTAAGTCAATAATTTTTTTATGATGATTTAAAAAAAAAATACTAGTTTCACTTCTTTGGGAAAATGTTTTGTTATAAGAGAAATAATCAGACTTTTTCATCAATCTTAAAGGATTATTGACTGAAAACAAGCTGCCATGTCTTGCTGAAAAGTTACTTATAAGTTACTATCAAATGTTTCAAACGTTATAAGATATTTCTAATAGAAAATAGACCAAATTTACTAGCAACGTTTTGTGATTTTTGCTGACGGAGTTCCGCTGGGGTTGCTAGGTGACGGGCTGGGCTTTGCTGGGGTTGCCAGGTAACGGGTCAGTGCCTGCTGATTGGTGACGTTACATTCTGGACGATTTTGAAACCGCTCACGTTCCAGACACCTAAACACGCAAACTTATTGCTAAAATCTGCCTGGATGTTTGTTTGTTGGTTATTTTTTTAAGTTTTGTCTGCTCTAGTGGCCTTTATTTAGCAGTTGTCGGACAGGAAAGTGGGATATGAGAGAGTGGGGAGTTGATATTTTCTTGCCTTTTGTATTATTTCAAGTGTATTAGGATATTTGCACATGATATTTGATGTGCATTGATGATTTTGATGATGTCAGTCATGAAAATGTAATGTTTGTTGCTGGTTTTCTCATGTGTTGACTGCATGGTGTCCTTTATGATCACATAAAGTGGTTTACGAGGTAAATCACTTTGACCTACCTTGTTTCTGTAATGTACTGTACAAATAAACTTGATTGATTGATCAGGCCGGGACTTGAACCTGTGACTACTGCGTCGAGGAGTGAGGCCTCCATGGGTCACGCTTTGCCTCTGCGCCACCGCCACGCCGCTGCGTGTTTTTAAAAATAATTTTAAGCGCTTCGGCTGTTTTTTAGAAGCAGCTGAGACCCAAATGGAAGCATAAAAACATGAAAAGTGTGAATTTTGCATAACAAGTCCCCTTTAAATCCAGTCCTTCGCCAACAAAGCTTAAATGGTTGAATCACCTCCCCAGCATGTCATCGCTCTGCAGAGGTCTGGTAACGAACCCTTCATTAGCTCCAGGTGTGTTGAACCAAGTGAAACACGCAGGACCGCCCGCGCGTCGAGGACTGACCTTCGACACCTCTGGTCCAGTTCAAGTTCAGCAGGGCTAATCAGTCTGCATCTGCGTCTCTGTCTCCAGCGCCATGGGGTAGCCGTGCTTCTCGTCCTCCTCCTGTGCGCCAGCTTGTTCCTCGTGTACAACGGCAGCTTCAACAGTCCTTCCAGGGAAACTAACGACACCCGCGTCCGACAGCATGAACATCTGCAGCAGCCGCCAGAAGCCTCCGGCAGCACGGCGAAGCCTCACCTGCCGGCCCTCCAGGGATACATCGGCATCATCGACCATAAGGTAGGCAGATGTGGCTGCTCTGTAATTCAGGGGCATGAAAACTCTGAATGTGCATCTAATGCACTGCAAAGTATCAGCCGGAGCCTTTGAAGGCGAAGCCGGTTTCAAATTTCCTCCATTACGAGTCCATCTCTCTTTTTCCACCTCAAACATGAAAGCACACACATGCGCTCTCTTACTGCCGTCCGGCACTCATCTACTTAGAGGCGGAGAGCCTCCTCTCTGCCGTTTATCACAATTTTCTTCAGCGCTGTTGCGCCACACTCGATACCCACCTGTCGTTGCTAATAACGGTTTAGGCTCCAAATGAAATCCTTGGCTGCATTCTTCCACTCTAATTGATAAACCCAGGAGACCCTCGGCGAGCCGAACCCTGACGTCACCGCCGGGTATCGACTTCCATCTGTTTACCAGGAGAAAACAATCAATGTGAGTAGCAGGGAGCTAAAGGCTCTGCAAGTAAAGCAGACCTACCTGCTCACAAGGTGAAGGCTTATTCAGGCAACATTTTGTTGACGGGCTGAATCTTCCTTTATTCTGTAGAACAGTAGTTTTTCTCCCACTGCGGTTACTTTACGGTTTGCAGGTCTCTTTTTGTGTCAGGTTGATTTCAATAAAAATTGTCCTTCTGCAGCTTTTTAGTCGTTTTCTGTCTCTCTGCAGCCATTCCACATCCCTCAGAGCTCTTATCCTCCGTTTGTGATACCTTGACATCTCTCTGTGCCCATTTTGTATGTTTTTTTCCCCCCATTTCACTGCAGCCATTTTGCAACTTTCAAAAGTCTTTTGCATCTCTAAGCATTTTGTATCTACTTGTGGTCACTTTATGCCTTTTATTTGTCTGTTTTGTGTCCCTAATTACTGATTTCTGTCCAGTGTGATATTTTAAAGTGTCTTAATGGCATTTTTCTCAATCTTTAGATGCTATTTTTCATGCTTCTCTTGGGATTTTCCTGCATCCTTTAGTATTTCTTGTCATTTGATATGACTTTGTTATGATTTGATGACTTTGTGTTGCATCCCTGAGGAGAATTACCTTCCAATTTACATATTTTACAATCTCAGAGTTGCCATTTTGCACACTTCTTCTCTCAGTACCTATTTTAGATGTTTCAATCTTTGGTTTATATTTCTCTCTGTTGATATCTTGAAATATCTTTTTGGCTGTTTTATATGCTGTAACATTACAGTTTAGCGTCGTTTCTTTCAGTAAACTTCTGCATTTCTTTTCTTTTTTTTTACTTTTTTGGCTAATTTGAATCACTCAGCTATAAGCAGTATTTTCTCTTGTGTAGCTCCTTTGTATTCTTTAAATATAAAGGATCCTTTTACATATTTTTTGTCTGTATTTTGTCATCCTGTGCCTCCTTCAAACACAAAATTGATATTTCCTCTACCGCTTCTATTTGCCATCTTTCTGTAGCCTTTATGAATTGCTTTCAGTTTCTGTTTTGGACATTTTATGAGTACGATGTTCTCTGTTCTTCTGTTTTTTGCTTGTCTCCATAATTTTGCATCAATCCATGTTTAATCTTGCATCTTAAAATAATTAGGCATCCTTAAAGCAGCTATTTTCTCTTCACTCTCTCACTTTTTTAATCATTGTATACAGAGTAATTTTGTACCCTGGTGTCCTTTTGTGGTATTTTTTGCCTCTCTTTGTTGCCATTTTGCTTTCCCTGCTGC
Organism: Girardinus metallicus; assembly: GCA_903067095.1. Lineage (NCBI taxonomy): Eukaryota > Metazoa > Chordata > Actinopteri > Cyprinodontiformes > Poeciliidae > Girardinus > Girardinus metallicus. The sequence goes on from CAEGAE010010604.1 coordinate 4,551, forward strand.
TATTTGATGATCTCGACATGAAAAGTCACTTCTGTGGCTTCGGGTTCCTGGTCTGGTTTCTAGTTGGCCCGTTCTGTAATCCATCTGTGGCAGGACTGTGGACATCATGAGTGGCAGCTCAATTCTTGCTGCCATCTCTGTCTCGGGGAGATCTGCCCGCTTCTGGAAAGCGTGTATCGTCAGATTACGGCATTTGCATATGAGTAATTGGACGGCAAGCTGCGTGCATTTACAGAAGGCTGCTGCTGTACAGATTACAGAAAATCAACAGCATGCGAATGTGTCGGCTGCAGAGATTTAGGAGTTGACATGTTGTTCCTGAACATCAGAAAAATAGTCTGGTGGGTAAATGACCGTCTACGTTACTCAGTCTTGATGGAGGTTGGCTGCAGATATAAACGGAAAAATGAAACGGGAAACATTCGAATGTGTAAAACTTCAACGTTATATAAAAGCCAGCCGCAAAAACTAATTATTCAGTTAATCACGTGACAAACTAAAATTGTATTTATAATTTCCAGTCTGATGGTTAATAGTTTTTGAAGGTCAGTTTTGTTTACAGAGATTTTATAATCAATTTTATTCATGGTTTCGGTTGTGTGTGGCTTTATTTCCTCTTTATTTATCATTTTGATTGTTGTGTTTCATTTTGAATATTTTAAATGTCTTCCAGTTCCAGTGCTAGGTGTTTATTAGTAGTCTTCGAGAGGGCAAACTTGCATTACCTTCCTTTATGAAAATGGTTTCAAAAACACAATATTATTGCTTATCGCAATAATTACTTTTCTCCCAGAAAACTTGCTACGCCCACATGGTGCTCCGGGCATTAGGGCAGTCATCCATTCCCTCGGCAGCCATGTTTCTGAGCTAAAAAATGTTTATAGTTGGCAGGAAATTTGAAAATATCACCTGATAGTTATGCGTTATTGGGAGACTGGAAGACTAATACCTAAACACCAACTATAAAGTCTTAAAACAGGCAATAATTAAAACAAAACTAAAATAAATAAACAATGCTAAGTCTGGTGGCCCGCCAGCTTATAGTACACTGAGGGAAACCCTGAACTTTATATGTCTTGAAAGAAATCTGGATTATAGTTTAAAATGAATATAGAAAAGGAAGACTGGTATTAGTTCTGTCAAATAAACACACATTACAGTTTCAGTTGGTTGGTTTCCTGGAAGAGATGCAGTTATTTTTAGTCCTTATAAGTAAAACAATCATTCAGCAGTAATTTATGACAAGAACCCCAATTTCAATTCTAAGGTCCAAGGCGTGAGAACGTAGTAAAAATGTAAGATCACCTTATTAACTAATTATTTCTGGGTCACTCGTTTTTGCAGAATTACTTCAGTTTGTTGAGGATTATTGACATGTGGATCATTTCAGTCAAGCATAGGTGTGAACTGAAATCATGCTTAATTTCTTTTTTCAGTAATTTTTTTTGTTGTAAAATCACAGCTTTTGTTTTGGGCAAAGCTTCATCTGGCCCACAGCTGTTTATGTGGCCCTCTGGATTATAGACTAAACACTAGGTGAGTTTAAATATTATGTTATCAATCAAATCAATGCAGTTTTTATCTGTTTACTGCCAGATTACATCAATCAGGCCCTGCAGTATCTTGAGAGTTATCGTGGAAATTCACACAAAATTAACAAATCCCTGCGCTTTTTTGTGCTGATAATTGGGAGTTTGTTGCAGATCTTTCTCAAAAATTTAAAAAAATTGTTCTTACTTGTACTAAACAGCTGCCTCAGCCTTAATTGATGTCAGATTATTGTCCATGAAGTATCCAGCGAGTGATAAAAAGTCGCATTTACCGTCACAAACAAACGCAAATATCGGAAATATTTCCAAATTAGTACCACTAACACAAAATCCTGGAGGGACTGAAAAGGCCTTCAATGATAATATTTAATTTTAATAATTGATTAATATTTTAACAGCTTGTGAGCAGGTTTTGTTAACACATTCAGGCACAACCGGCCCTTTAAGAGCATTCATGATCTTGATTTGGCCCAAAACAAAAATGAGTTTGACACCCCTGGTTTAGATCATGACTGAGTATCATAAGGAACTGGGTTCAATGGAGACAAAATAAACGCAAATCATCACATCTCCACCACCATGTTTTACAGTTGGTTTGTAATATTTGATGCTGTTCATTATGAACATTTCTACTTTTGCTTTCTGTGACGGATATTATTCTAGACGTTTTCTGGTTCAGTCAGAGACTAATCTGATTCATTTCAGAGAGAAAATGTTTCCTCCTGGCGTTTTTTTGCTCAGGGCTTTTCTGGCTGTCCTGTAATGAAATTTAACTTTGAAGAAAACTGAGTCTGAGATGGATTCCTCGTGTTTCTCAGACTAATTTCATCCTCTGCCATTGGGGGAAATTTGCTGGTATTGGTACAATTTCTTTGTGTTTTTATTGCTGCAGGCTCTGGTTCAGGAACAGGAAAGAATTGGTTTCATCAGAAGTTGGAGACAGGCTGACTGGGAACAGCAGGCCAAACAACTCCAAAAACTTTGGAATTTAGTTTTTCTTTTGTTTTGAGCAAATAAACAAACAAAATTTGCAGAAAAATAACTGTCTCCCATCACCTCCAAGGTTATTTTGGTGCCATCCATCATGGGGTTTAAGTAGTTGAAGTTGCAATTAGCAGCTTCACTCACGGATAATTATTTTTCATTAAATCCGCAAAAAATCATTTCCTCCTTCTGTTAATCGTTTAAGATCGTCAGGTGGTGTTCATAAATCCCTCCAGTTGTGTTTAACTCCTGTTGCAGATGAGAGGTCGGCTGATTTAGATCGTATTAAACAAGCAGTGCTCATTTAAAACAGTGTTATTAAATTAAGGTGGTGATATTAGGGCATTTGGTTGCAGGAATATTGTGATAAATGACATGATTTGTTGGTTAAATTGTCTTTCAGCACTGAAATATTTCAGAAAAAAAGAATAAAACAGGAAGAAAATGCATCAGTCGAATGAAACCTTTTTGTTGATGTAAAGATGTGGCTGCATCTTGGCTTTCTGGTTGTGGAAATGTGAACTTGTTCTTCTACTGGTTCAGTAATGATTGGTTCTTCAGATTTTTCCATAAAGAAGCAATGTGCTAGAGCTGTTGATTTTTGTTTGATCCCAACTGCATTTAAGGAATGATAAAAAATGGTTTATTAAATTATTAATTTTTCCATCAGGGTGACATTATTACAAACTCAATTTTAAACATGACGCAGTATTTGTGTTTTTATAATAAGTAGAACCTCGTTGATGCAGTTTTACTCAAAAGCTGACTTTGCTAATCCTAATCCGGCTTTTACTTAATTTATAAAACTTGGCTAAATATTGAAAGCATTTAAAAAGAAAGTGACATAAATTCTCATCTGAGCCTAAAATGAACGTGAAAACTGGATGCATTTCTTTTAAAACAGCATCAACAAATGTGCAAAATTAAATTGAGGTTTGGATCTAAAATGAACAACATTCCTTTCCTACAACAAAGGGAGGACTTCATTTGCTCGATGTTGGTTTTGTTTCTTGGCCCATGATTACTTTTTATTTTGGCCAATGTGACAAAAAGTTTGGACGCCCCTGCCTCAAACTGTGCCTGTCTGCCTTCATTAAAATAATTTGCATCTGGGCTTTCCTGAAGTAACTAATCCTAACTTTTAAGAAAGTAATTTAAAAAGTTGCTTAAGATTTTTGCTCTCTATTTCTCCCTTAAACAAATAGAAATAATTTAGTTAATATCAACTAAACAACATTTAGTCTTATTTAAAGTTATACTCGGGAAAAACTGTTTGTATGTGGGCCTCTATATTTTTTCATAGCAATTCAAATCATTATAAATCTTTGCTTTGACTTGATGTATCAGTATAGGTTTTAGATTATCGACAGAAAAATAAATCTGTGTAATCTGCGGTCCAGAGGTGCAGTTAGTCGTCTCTCTTCAGTCACTCTGATCGCTCACATATCGAACGCCGCGTTAGATGAATGTGCAATATGTCGTATTTTAGGACGTTGCACGCAGCACATTTTGCCCGGCCTGAAAAGCCGATACTCGGTGACCATGTGTGTTTTGATTTGATGAGGATTTGTCTGCGATGCGTCACTGAGTGCAGCTGCGAATGAGAATTGATTTTCCTCAAGTGAACCGGAGCAGCCGAGCATCATAAGTAAACCGCAGGTTTATTTATTTATTTTTCTTTCTTTCCGCTTTTAGCTTATTGGCATTGTGGTGGCAGGGGACATCATTAGGGGCCACGGCTCCTCTGTAGATCGGCTACACTTCTTCACACCAGCCGTTTTATCGTCCTACATATTTCTTGTAATCGATACTTTGATGATATGGATGCGCTTTTCCACTCCAGAACGTTGCCCTTTCCAGTTCTGAGGACTGCATCCTCTGGAGGATACCACATGGCTTGTAAAAGTCATCATCCTTATCTCATTTTTGTTCTCCTGCAGCACTGAATGATCAGTGTTTAGAAAAATCCTCTGACTTGACCATTTGTCTTCCTCCTCTTTGCTGCCTGACCTCTTTGCTATATTGATCTGTCTGAGATATAAGCCAGCCGGCACGCAGCGGTGCGATGCCAGTCAGTCTTTGACCGCTTTACTTTATCTTCCACCGGAGTATTAAACCCTTCACAACACAGAAAGTGTCGGAAAGGCTGTGTGCTATTCGTCAGGAATTTTAAATACTTTTTCCTCCACCGTCTCTGCCTTATTTTTGCTCCTGAAAATCCATAAAGATTTCCGTGTTCAATATTTTTACTGCAGCATGTTTGATTTGGGTCAGAATGAAGGGTAATTTCTTTCTACTTATGGAGCAGTACTGATAGGTCTGCGAAGGAAAGAGACAAGATAACAGGGGCGTAGCCACGGGGGGGGCTAAAGGGTACTGGCTACCCTTGAAATCTGATTGGCCACCCCACCAAAGCTGTCAGTTTGTTCATTTTATATCATATATAGATTAACATTTTGTCTATAGATGCACTGATTCACTTCTTTCATTACCAATACTGATCTGATACAGTAACTGAGTTCCGAATTGATTTAAAATGTTTATTTTTTAAACACTTACTTAAATGTACTGAATTACAAACATATTTGATAACTGTGCACCAGTACAGCTCACTTAAATACACCAATTACATCACAACCTTCATCAAACAAATAGTTTTCACATGCAAAACAGATCCATGTGTTTGGTTTAGTTAAATAAATAGTTTTGTTATTCAAGTTATGGCCACTGTTCATTGTAATCTAAGAATGTTTTCACACCTGATAGTCCAGTAGACTCGGTCCGATTGGGGACCAAAATTGCAACATTTGTTACATTTTCAGTTGGTGCGGTTTGCTTTCACACTGTGTCAAACAATCCAAACTAATTGAAAAACATGTTCCCCTCCTCGCCTGTAGGGGCGCTGCACCAAGAACTACTGAAGGGAACGACATAAAAACCTCACAAAATGTAAAAAAAGAAATGTGGTTATGATAGATTTTATCGGTTGTAGGATTTTTCTTTCATCTTTGGTTAAAGTCCACAAGTCGATTCTTCTGCTAGCACCAGACTAGCACTTTTGTTTTGGTTGTATTTACCCAGAATCCCCTGCGCTGTAGTCCACTTCCTGCTCCAGTCCTCTTGGTGTTCACATATGCAGTCAAACTGCACCAGAGTTCACTTTAACTCAACCGAGACCTCGGTATTTAGGCGGAGTTCGCTTTTTGGTTAGTCAGAGTTCAGTTGCTCATTCACACCTCCCCAAACGAACCAGACTTTCTAGAAAAATTAACTAGAGTTTGATTAAAGTGGACTAAATAGGGCTGGAGTGCATTTAAATGAAAATGCAATTTTACTCTGCTGCCGTTCTGCAGTTTGTGCTGCTGAGAGATAAGGAGGAAAAGTTAGGCTGGAGATGAAGGGGACGGAGAAACTCTTTCAGAAGAAGGGCGAAGAGAATGAGAGTACAAAGATGAGGAAGGGTATGGAAAGGAGAGGGTGATAAAAGAGAATAGGCGAGTCAGAAAAGGTTCAGCCTGAGCGAATGAGACAGCAGATCGAAAGAGGGGAAAGACACCGACCGACACATGCGTGAAAGATGGTGTGAAATCCCAGCGGGGCCTCCATTCTTTTAGTCCTATCCTGCTTTTTATTTTCTCACTGAGGAGAAGAAGGGCAGAAAAAACGCTGCTGCCTGTCTCTCAGCGGAGATGTGTGAGCTTCTTCCTCTGATTGCCGCCCTGACACCGGAGTCATGCAGATTCCCGAGCAGGAAGTCAGGTGTAGTCGGAGTAATGGAGGATTCTTGTCAAACAGGAGGGGCACCTTGATGTGGAGCAGGAGAAAAATGTGGCTTGCTGTTCCTGACTCACAATGAGGATTTTCACATGATTAAAAGGAGAACCTTGAAATTTTTCTGGCAACTGTTGAGGTTGCAGTTTCTCTCTTTTGTTGTTTTCTGGAATTTAAACCTCGCAAATTCGTTTCACAACTCGGATGATTCATTTGTTTTGGGCTGTGGTGTGGCAGCCATATTGTTCCCTCAAGATGTTGAATTCAAGCAGAGGACAAAGCTTCGGAAAACTCACTTTTCTCTCAACAGACAGTAAAACATTTCATTTTTAAAATACAGCTTTGTTAAAGAAGTAACCGTAGGAGCTGGGTACGTTTTTATCGGGTCATAGTCGATAATCCTCAGTACTTTGAATCAGCTTTGCTCCTCAGACGTTTCCGCTTCTATTCCCGGTTGGGGATTAGAGTGTCTGTCATCTCTAATTGCTTTATTTTTTGCTTCTAAGCATTCAGACTTTCTTGTAGTGTATTCATGCTCTTCAATCAATAGTTCTTTGAACTTTCTTCCAAGTTTGGCTGCCTATTATCTCTTGTTTTGGTTCCCTACATGACCTTTTTTAGAGGATTCCTCCAGTTTTTGTTGATTTTTCTTTAATAAGGTCAACGAATAAACCTGTATTTTGTATAAAACCACTGTGTCGCCATTTTAAATGCCTTTTATGGTGCTCAGAACAATGTTGATGATTAGTTGCCAGGTAAATGTGACCAAATTAACTGGCAGGTAGTGGATGAAAGTAAAATCGGAGCAAGTGTTTATAGTAAAAACTTACACCTAGTAAAACTGTTTTTTTGCTAATTAATGTGCTACGTGGCTGGACTAACTACTGTTAGAATATGTAACTAATAACAATTTCACAGCATTTTCAAATACCTTAGTAAAAGATTGACTAAAAGAAGGTGCATAGCATTGTGTGTGTTAAATACAAGGCAGCCATGTTGGATTTTGAGGATGAGGTCGGTAAGAAACCTCTGACTTTTCCCACAGAGTTCCAGCTTTTAGTAAATTTTCTATTACAGTTCTCAGGACCTAACCAAGATTTGGTTAGTTTGACGCAGGGCAGCGTGAAAGAGAACTGCAGCAGCTAAAAATGTAACAAATGTTCCCATTTGGTCCCTAATCTAGCCGAGTTTGCCCAACTACCAGGTGAGAAAACACCCTAACTGTCTGGGTTTTGTTTTCTGTTTCAAATCTTCACCAGTTTGCCATTTGCTCCATCAGCCAGTCACATGTACGTTGTTTTAGTTGTACGTTTCTGCTGCCAGATCCTCTGCAGCAATGTCTTCTGAACAGATTTTGTTGTTGTTCTTGACCGTTCTGCTGCTGTTATGTCTTTGGTATTTGTAGCTTTTGACTTTGTCTGCCTTCCATAAATCATACAGCCACAGTACATATCAAACGCCTTTGTCAGCAAGTACATGAAGTAAAAAAATTATGCCTTTAAAACGGTCTATCTTTGAAGGGAAACAGATGGCGACTCTTTATTTTTAGCCTCTGTTAGCACGCTAGGTCACGCCACTTAGCACAAAGGGGTCTGGAAAAAGCTGAAGTTGATATTTAGAGTGTTACTGATTTAATCTGAAATTGAAATAAATATGTTGTGTTGGGGAAATTAAGTCAAAATCTCACAAAAAGAAGTGGTAGCTTTCTCTTCATCTGTTTGTCTCAGTATTCTTTGCACTTAAATGCTGAAGAAGTCAGCCAACTGTAGGCTTAAATTGCCTGAAAAACTTTTCGAAAATTGAAGTTGAAAAGTTGGAAACTTTTGTAAATAGACGCAGGACTCCATTTGTATAACATTTGGTTAAAGACACATTCAGTGTTTTTTTTTTTTTTATGTGGTTTATGTTTTGCTAAAAAGATGTTTTTATCTTTGGATGGTATGGGTATGGATTTTAACTGTGGAAGTTTAAAGTCTAACATTTTTTAACAATGTTTATCAAATTAGGAAAAGTTCTGTCTTTGCTGAGCTGCCTGAGAAAAAGTAGACCTGGAATGTCTCTGTGCTTCCTCTTCTGGGAGCAGCTACTGAAAACCCCACTGAGATGGAATAGAGAGTTTTAAAAAAGGAGATATTCTTCAGCTGAAGCCTTGGTTAGAGTCACTTTTAGACATATCGAGGCTGCAAATTCTCCCTGACTTGGTACACTTTGCTGGAAGGCGTTAGTGGGAATCTATCTGTGCCAAGGAGACATGACAAGGCATCCTTCTAAGAACCGAAGCAAAGGTGACAGCTGGAGAACTGAGATTTTTAATATTTCATCTCTGACAGCTACATCTTTTTTTTTTCCTCCAGCAGCAAAGTCATTTTTCACCGCTCATTAGGATTTATCTTTTCAGCAGCTGGATGGGGAAACAAAAAAAAGCCTCACCAGTTAGGCCGCTATGGTCGATGACTCTGTCAGCTAATGCGAACCACCACTGAAGTCTGCACTTTGTGTTTGTGTCTGTGTGAGGGCTGTCTTTGAACCACCCCGCATTACAAAACTAACAGCAACGAGCCGTCTGAGGCGGTTTGTTCTATTTTTGAGCAGAAGCTCTTTTTAGAATACTAAAAATGCTCACTTTCGCCTGAACAGGAGAGAATGGGGATTTGGTTCCACCACAGCGGTCCCAATTGGAGCATACTTTTGGATTCCCACTTATCTCTGGTGCATTCTGCGCCCGCCAAACACAACACAGCTCCGGGCTCTTTCCTGTTCAGGCCTGGAAAGCAATTACGGCTGATGGGTGGGAGAGAGGAAGCTACCTCTCGATTAGGGGATAAATCTAACATGTTGTGCTTTTTTGTATCCTCTTGTGAGGTATTCACCAGTGAATTTGTGTATTCTCAATATAAAGGAAGCAAAGGAAAATCTGTTATGGCTCATGTAATGAGTAGAATGGTAACGCCTGGCAGCTGCTTCTACAATAAAGCAAATTTCTTTGCTTTTCCGTTCTCTGGACTCAGCCACTTAGGTGTGAGTAATGAGCATGGTAGGAACTGTCAAGCCATAATTTGTGAACTTTCCAGATGAGAAATACACCAGATGTCAAGCCTAATTATTAAGAGGGACATATTTTGTGTGTTTTTGTAATTCCATTTGGATCTCAGCTTCTTCTAAAGCCATCCAGCAATTTTCTGGCAATAAATTCAGTCTGGAAAATTAAGCATTTCAAAAAACTCCTGAAATATTAAATTAAATAATGTTACTACTTTTGGGATTATCATAAATGTTACTTTTGGAAATCCAAAATTATGCTCCATTACTTAAATTTAATGAAATTTAAGTAAATTTAATTCAATTTTGTTTAATTTCCCTTTTACTTTGAATGAATTTAATGTTGAGTCGCATTCGAAGGGCACTGCGCTGTTGCCTAGCAACCTCAACCAAGCCCAGACCCATAGCAACCCAAGAGCTCCAGTACTGTTGGTCAGCTTGTTTTACCGCTGTATGCGCTGTACAATGGCTGCTGGGAAAAGACCAGTGTTTTGTTGTCGACTTGCCATCCAGAAACCACTTGTTGCAGTCTTGTTGATTGTGCAGGAGGCATGAGAACAGAAAAATAATTTAAATAAAAGTCCAAAACTAAACCTGGAAGGCATTTTGTGGAGTTACGTTTCCATTACAAAACTTTGTCGATATTCCACTAATATTTATATATATATAAAAAACCACTAGATTTTGCATTTGCCGTGTTCCCAGTAAATAATAATTATTATTTCCCAGTAAATAATAAATGTACTTAAAATCCCACATGAATCAATTTGCGCCGTCATCCTCCTACCACTTCCTGTCGTCTTCTTTGTCTTTTCTGCCAGTAGTAACATCGGTTTGTCGATGGTGTGACTTGTGTGATGTGAAAAAAGTGTTTCCATTACAGTTTTGCGAATTTAAATACAGTCAGAAAACCACCTCACCTTAGTGCTAAAATGTTTTATAAGCTAATTTGTCTTCATAATTAAATTTGCAGAATTACATGGTGCTGTCTGCTAGATTTGGAGAAGTTTTGCCTGGCAGAGTGGGTTAATATTGTAGAGTCGACATGTTGAGTGGACTCCTGCTAGAGAATACTGAATGCTGAATTTAATCATAATTTTTAATCTACAAAATCAGAAGTCTGCGCCTTTGAGAGCCAATATGTTGACCTTGGTGCTGTAACCATCATCAGTGCTGCCACCACCGAGCCGTCTGCACCGTTGATAAAGTTTCTATCTCTGCACGCAGTTCCAGAAGCCTCGTAAGTGATATTAATGCCCGTGCTGTTGATGCATTTCCACTTAGCTATTAGCAGAGCATCTGATGCTGTCATCATCATCATCATCATCAGGGCATTGGCTGCAATATTGATGAGACGATGATGGAAGGAGGAATTAACACAGTAATTGCAGGCAGAGGAAATGAAGCCATCTTCTGCTCATAAACAGACAGATACTCGTTTGCGCCGCTGATACGAGCCTCTGCATCTGTTAATTTTATTAGCGCCGGCCAGCTGTCTTTATTCCAGCCTCTGTCGGGTCTCAGATGATAATTCAGAGTAAAAATCTGACTTCTGTTTTGCACCACAACTTTTCCCTGAGGTCACCTTTGAACAGCATTAACTTGGAGGAAATATGAGAATTCTAGGACCGCTTTCACTCCGACTAATCATATTAGTCTGCTTTAATTAAAAATTAATTACACTTATGCTGGTGTTAAAAATAATCTACAGTGTGGAAATAGGCTGAGATTTTGTTCCAAGTTCGGTAAATGTGCTAAAGTCACGTTTGCAGGCGTTTATTAAAAAACAGCACCGGCTTATTTTTGATGGGTTTCACGCCACTTGCAATTAAGGCCCCCACATTACTTTATTACAGCAGGAGAAACCTTCCCACTGTTTTACAACGAGCCCACATCCCACTTGATTTGAATCTCATTATCATGCACAAGCGTCGAGGAGTTTTATAGAGACGCTGTCAGATGATATGTTTGTTAAATTTGCAGCTCCCAGCAGCACAACAAAGGACAGGACAAGGACTCCGCAGCTACATAAAGCTCTGAATAAAGGTTGTCAGGCGTTCAGAAGCCGTTCTTCTTTACATCTATATGGCCCTTTGACAGTGTTCAGCATCGACCTCCTCTCTTTATCAAGCCCACAAGGAACTTGTTATTTTCACTGCATCCTGAATTACAATAGTTTTTTTTGTCAGCAGAGCTCTGTTTCATCTAGTGCTGAAACGATTAATCGGATTAATAGCGATGACTGGATTATTGAAATAATCGTCAGCTAATTTGGTAATCGATGAATCGTTAACGGGAGTTTAACAAAAGGCCGTTTGTTGGAAGAATAACAGATTCAGTGCAGTAATTAATGCAAAATTGCAAAACTACTTATTTTGCATTAAATAATAAAAAAAAAAGACAACATTTGTCTGTAAATATTTCCTACAGAAAATTCATCAAGTGGCATTGGCTTTAGCTTCACCTGGTGAAAATTCTGTACAAAACAATCTTGTATTAAGCATCTTTTGCTAATTGCTGCCCAATTATTAAGTGGTTAATTGAAAGGTTGAGGAGAATGATCAAAGGTTCACTAAAGGAGCGCTGACTTATTTCATGTTAGGCAATAAAATGTTCATTTTCTTATTTAAAAAACTAATTATTTGTTTATTTGCATCTTATAGGTTAACCAAAAAAATCTGCAGAAAGTGCCCATTTTTAAAATCGATTAATTGATTAATTGGCCGAATAATTGATAATTAAAATAATTGATCACTAAAATAATCACTAGTTGTAGCCATTGTGGACATAGCTAACCAGTTAAGGTTGTCCAGGAACAGGTTTAGGGTGAGACGGGCGCAGGTGGGGAACCACATACGTCCCAAAGATGAGCTGTTGAATTTTCTTTGGCTACGTTCACACAGCAGGCGATTGCGACCCCTGTTGCGACCTTTGTCTGGCTTTTTCACTGCGGTCTCAACGGTCCCATTCAGATCTTTCCAAATTCCAAAAAAAGTCTGATCTGTGCCACTTTCATATGTGGAACTAAACTGGATACGTATCTGTTCTCAAAGCGTTTGCAGTCAAAACCGTCATGTTGCGTTTTTTTTTTTTTTTTTACTTTTATGTCATTGATGTCAGACATGCATCATAATTATGCAGCAGAAAAAAACAGATGCTGCAAATCTGGAGGTAAACAGTGACTGAAAACTGTAATTATAAGAATAATAAAGAAGTCTGGTTTAGTAAAATGTTCCACATCAGAATCCCAGCCCTTCTGGTTCTGACTAGACATCCAAACAGACTTGCCTACAGAAGTTGCAGACAACGCTGCGTTGTTCTTTCTTTTTATTATCTTTCTTTATCTTGTTATGACAAGTTCCCATTCAGCTCCCATTGCTGAGTAAAGTTGATCCATAAACAGCTCCATCCATTATTACTTAAGCAATGCGCCGCTGAGTGTCGTCAACGTTCTTCTTCTGCTGCATACGGTTCGCTTTGGGGTCATGAACTGTTCACCCAGATGTCTGATTGCAGTCACATTGAATAAGTTGTATGGACGACCAGGCAAAAAAAAAATAAAAAAAATTGGATGTCAGCAATTGAGCATCAAGACCTGCAGCGTGAACGTAGCGTTTCATCCACCTGTCTGAAAGCAGAAGCTGATTTCAAATTCAAGAATATCACAAAAAGGAATGAAACAAAAACAAAATGATGGATCAAGGCAACCTTTTTTTCTGCAGGAGTTCATATTTATGTAGCTGAATCATTGAAGAGTTGTTCCTCTGCTGCGGTTCTGTGTTTTCCATCTTTTCCTCAGCGGCTGATCAGGGCTCATTAAGGGATAAAATGCCGTGGGAGAGTCTTCCCGACAGAAAGCTGTTAGCATGCACCCATGCATTGTTTGGGTCTTTATGAATTCCTGTTAAGCTGAATACACTCAGGATTAAACTAATGAGCCTTCTGTTTACGGAGGAGGCTCATCACCATGATAACAACAAGGAGAAAAGAACAAGAAAAAATGCTTTTCACTGATGTGAGTCCATTCCAGAGTTGCTGGCAGGAATCATTACCTTCATATTGAAGATCAACCTGAGCAAATGTATCTCATTTGTGTGTTCCTAATCATCAGGTTGACAATTATAACACCTCAGACGTGTTTTCATTAACTAAATGAAAAGGCATTACCTTGATAATAAACACCAGCTTTATGATTCATTTCATTAGCACGCTGCTATTAAAAGTGTCTTTGGGGAGATAAAAAGCTCTCCTTCAAGTTCCTGCAGCTTACAGTGGAAACTTTGATATTACTACTTGGTAGTGTATAGTTTGAAAACTTCAAAAGATAAAAAAAATTCTGCACAGCCGTTAGTTTTTTCATATATAATATAACATCTAAACTTGTAGGTATTAGGCTACAGTCACACAGAAAGCAAATGGAAAACAAATCCTCTTTTTTTCTGCCCATATTCCACTTGTATCCGACTTTTTCACAGCAGTCTGAAGAGTCTAATTCTGAAAAAGATCTGCACTTTCATGTGTGATACTTGCATCGGATTGCTTTCAAAGCGTCTGCAGTCATATTGTATTTAATCCGAAATATGCGTCATAATTCTGCATCAGAACAATCCAGACGTAGTAAATCGGACGTAAACAATAACTGCGAATTATAACAATGAGCTTAAGGAATAAGCCTGTGTCACTGAAATACATCCCACCACTCCTGGTTCTGACTAGACATCTAAAAAGACTAATTTGCAGAAGTTGCAGTCAATGCTTCATTGCTATCAGCTGTGCTTTGTTTTTATTAGCTTTCTTTGTCTTGCTATAATCTCTTGGTGATACTGTTGGCTTCAGTTGGCTCCATCCATTATTACTTTCATAAACATTTTGCTGCTGTGTGATGTCAAAGCTCTTCTTTTGCTTTACATTCTCAAATTAATCAACTTCAACACTCCGTACTTTTAGGCTAGATTAAGACCACTTACCAGCTGCTGTGACCCTTTTAACCTATTAAAATGCTTCATAATTGCTGCATCCTGCTGTCACCAGAAGGTCTATCGACTCTTGCGGCCTGAAAAGACCGTAACTTCCTTCGGTCTCCCAGCAACCAGCACAGCCAATCATGGGCACAGTTTAGACGTGTCATGATCCTGAGGCGTTTGGCTTTTGGTTTCCTTCCGGGTTTCTGTTTTGATCACTTCCTTGTCCATATTAATTTGGTTTATTCTTGTTCTGATCTTTATTCATTGGATTTATTTCTCTTTGATCATTGTTATTAGTTTTTTTCCTTTGATATAAAGTGGGTAGGAATCTTTATTTTGCTTCCCTGTGTTAATTAGTCCCTCATCTACCCCTGCCTGCATTCTGTCTCAGCTGTTCCTCATTTGCCTCTAATTAGTTCACTAGAGTCTCTCCATTTCCACCAGCCTTGTATAATTTCTCCTCAATTTTCATTGTTCTTCACTGGATCCATCTGTTATCCGGTCTGTTTGCTGCAACTTTCCGTTTCCTGCCTTACCTGCATTTCCTCATGTAAGTTTTTTTTTTTTTTTTTTTTTAACATTTTCTTATTACATTTCTCAATTTTACACCTTTATGCTACAAATGTGACAAGAAGTGTGTTCCTAGCTTCCCAAGTCGAAGCCCTTTAACAACATGTAGGTTAATATCGAGGGTTCTGGCTACGAGTCTGAAAAACCAACTAAATGACCAAAAATTCAGCATTACTGATTCGTTTTTGTCAGAAATACTGCCAGAACGGTGGTTTGACCTTTCTTGTTGTATCCACAGTTTTCACTCCTAGGCGTTCTTTATTTTTAAGCAGTTATGAGGCAAAGTGGCAAAACCTTAAACTGCTGCTGCGTCAGTTGCGCAACAGATCGTTGCTAGGTAACCACAAGTTATTCAACAAGTTGTTGCTAGGTAACCAATAGTGATTAAGTTAGTTTATCCCACCAATTTTGCTTAGCTAGCCATGACAGGTTGAGTGGCCAAAGTCTTTCCTTTGCCTTCATCCCCCAGAATGCGGCTCTGAATCGGAGTTCGGTTAATATTCTATATACTCTACCAGACATATTATCTATTGACATCGATCATGTGTCTATGTCGATATGTTATTATATTATCCAACAATGTTTTATTACATTTTGAAGTCTGAATTTATCACATTATTACATATAGCAGATTTACAAGGCCTGAGCATGCCACAGTATTTGTAGGAATAAAAATCATTGTTTGTTGTTGCTGATTCTGGAAATCAAAAATTCACAACTTCCTTCTGCTTACCAGCAACTGATAAATTAAGCCGAATTTCAGAACAATTTAGAGGTGTGTGTCTTTCTCCTCAGCTGAGTGTGGTGTGCAGTATTTGATGATATAAACCTATAGGCGGTTTACCGTTGGAGACCAGTAAAGCATATTATATTCTATGGCATGGAGAGTGTTGCTTGTTAGCTTAGAGGGGTCCTGTTTGTTGAAAAACTCAAGAGTTTGGGTGTGCTTTATCTCCCAGCAACCAGCAGAGACGGGAGTTGGTGCAATTTGGAGGTGTGTGCCCTCTATCCCAGCTAGATTCTTATAGTGTCTGAACATACTGAGTATTTACTGGCTTAGAGAGCACAAATTGCTTTTTTTAACCTCCTCTTCTTTTTTTAAGAGGAGTGGTAGGATATAATAAATTAGTAGATGTTCCACAAAACAAATCCTATAATTACTTTCAGGATTGCTGGCAGCCCATTGTATTTATTAGTAGGACAGAGTCCATATGCTGTTACTGCTGTCTCAGTGTCCCAGATATGCTACCAATACGGATAAACAATGAACCACAACCACTCCAAAAGTTTTGTTCAAGCTAAAAGCAGCAGAGAAACTCTACCACTGCTAGCCTGTGTGGGTTAGACGACCTGTCATGACCCTGCAACGACCTCCCACGCTCTGACCGGATCTTAATGATTTAATGTGGACTTCATGGTGTGAAGGAGGCTTTGCTGTAAATTTCACCTCCAGCTGCAGCTCTAAATGCACTCTGAGGCGCGACAACTGGGTGGTGCTAATTTTGCACTTCAAAGCTTTTCAAGGCGTTAAAAACATTTCGTCCAGTTGTTTGAGATCCATTAACAGGTTCTAAGAAATCTGATCGTCATTAATGGTGTTAGTTTTTTCTCAAGCCTTTATTCACAAACCTTCATTGTAATAGTTGATCCAGTTTTCTACCTCTGCTGATTATATATCTATATCTATATATATATCTATATCTATATATATATATAGATATATATATAACAAGTTTTTTTTTCAGCTTTTTATGCTCAAACTGTCAAAATCTAATGAACAGTAAACATCTCATCATTTTCCATTTACAAATACTTCTGAATTTGTTTTGAGAAGATCTGCCTGCAAATTGTATCTAAATGATTAAAAATAAACACACCACAGCCTTCATGTATCAAGTAGGTGTAAAAATGTGTATTCGGTCATTTTTTACACTCAATTTGACAATTATCAAAATGCACACAGGAGTCGTATACACTCAGATCTCAGGCTTTAGATCTCATATGGAAGTTTACATCAGTGTGGACTAAGAGCTGCTTAAGAACCCCACACCACCAGGGGGCTCCCAAGAGCACTGACCTAGCATGATAAATATAAATATATATATATTTAATATAACGTTGAATCATACTAACTAATCCTATTACACATGTAAATTAGATTTGGGTAAGTTCATCTTCATCTCTACAACTATAGTTTGTTTGTTGCCCAACAAATAAAAGCTTAAACTCTTCCTGGTGTTAGCTGCTGCCACCGTTGGGGAAATGTAAGATATCAAACTTGCTAATTAATGTATGGAAGTTTGCTGTATCAGCTGATGTTACTTTCAAATAATTAAAATAATGTGGCTCTTAAATACCACTTTACAGCTTAAAATCCAAATTATTTACTTTTTTTAAGTTTGTTACCCCTGTAAGGTTGAAATCAATAGTGGCAAACCAACACTGGGATGATGTACGCTAATTACAAACGATGCTAATGATAGCAGTTACGTTACACACAGAGTAGCTCAGGAATGATAAAACATCTGGTGTTGACATGCTGGGGCCCCAAATGAAAATTTGCTGAGGGCCCTAAAAAGGCTTTGGCCGGCCCTGCTGGAAATGACAACGCCACAATTTTCTTCCTCTCCATATTTACGCTTTAATTTGTGTTAAGTTTGTGGTTTCTCAATAGCGGTCTAACCAAATGTGCAGAAGTTCACGTGGCATTACGACGTTTTCATGGCGTTGCGAGCGCTTAGCAAAGCGTGCACACAAACTCCGACAAGAAGCACGGGTGGAATTGAAGCCACACTCACGTGCTCCGCCTGTCAATTTAAAATCTGTTGCCTCCCTCGAGATTCCTCCTGCTTGACGGGTGTTGTCACCGGCAGCTGGTGTTTTATGCACACACAATCATCCACACACTCCTTTTTCAGTTACTGGCGCTCATTATCCTCCATTCCAGCACATAATGGACACACTCCAGCAAGAACATTTAGCAATGAAAATATTTCAGAGGGGCAGCAGAGCTTTTCCCGCTCGGCAGCTGATGTGTTGGGAATGTTTTATTGATATCTCTTTGTTGTTCTTGTAGGAGCGCATCACAAATTGCTTCCCTGGGATCCTGTCCAACATGATTTAGTTCTTTAACACGCCATTTCACAGGCTGGAGGAAGATGTTTTGGGTCGGTGTGAAAATTGTTTGTCATCTTGAGCTTGATGCTTAACAGTTTGCTTGAGTGCCAGATTTCCTCCCATCATCGCCGTCAGATTCGGCTTCTTTTATCTTCTTGGTTTCTTTTCCAGCTGGCCGTGTCTGGCTCAGGAAGAGGCAGGTTTTACACTTTGGAGAAAGATACGATTTGGAAAGTGTAAGAGAGGCACAGAGATGCGAGCAGACTTCTCCTAACAACGCGATCATCTCATTGTTGATTCAGGCCATTTTGTGCCACGCAGCGCAGGAAAATAACCGTCCCGATCATCCCCTATTTACCGATCGGAGGGGATTATAGAAGACATGTCACTCCGACTCTGGAATAAACGTTAATCAGAAGAAGGCGGCTGCAGCTCGGATTCTGATTTCAGGAAGTCCAGCAGATGTTTTGATGATGTCTGCCTGCTACTTTGCATAATGACCTCATGTGATATTATAATTTCCAAGGCAGTGTGAAGAAAGTGAGGGTGCATTTCATTTATTTATTTATTCATTTATTTCAAACAGGTTTTTGAAAACAAGGTAAACAAGTAGCCAGTAGGACAAGAGAAGACATGCAAACATAACCAAGAACAAAATAATTAGCTTACTGCTAGTTTTCTGTTTGAAAAGGAAGAAGCAAACACTTATACCATTTTAATGAAACATTTCACCTACCAACACGTTGGTATTCATATGACTACTGTGCCGAAAAAGACAATAAATAATTTATTTTACAGAAAAACTAAATGATTGCAAACTGTCTCTCATAACAGAACAAAAAAATTGGCCAATGTTGTTGTAAATAACAATCGGACATACAGTATAAGAATAATTACCAACTCCTTGCCAATGGACAAATACACCTAATATATTCACAATATTACAGAATTGGATAATATGATGGAGTATTAGGGCCATACTAATAAACTAATACATTTAGGAGAGTAAAATCCTAATATTTAAAGAATGAAGTCATAAAATTTTGAGAATAAAGTCGTAATATCACAACTGGCCCTAATACTCCATCATAATATGTCAAACAGATGCAATTTAAAAAACCTGATTGTAAATTAACAATAATCTGCTAATGATGGTAATAATAACACAGAAGGGAAGATAAAACTCATTGTCCTTGGACACATCTGTGTTGATCCTCTGCTTGCCTGTACTTTGTGAATATTATGTGTTTAATTTCAACCCGGTTTGATTCTTAGTCATTGTTTTAACTCCTGGTTCGGTTCGGCTCCGTTGCTCCACTCCAGTTACAGTGACACAGAAATCTCCTCATTGCCAACTTTTGCTCATCGCCGATCGCTCCTGGAATCCTTCCGTGTTTCTGCTGCCCTACATTTTCCCCGGTCTCCAAAGTGCTTCTGTCTCCAGCAGCCACTCCTCTTCCCCGCTCCTCTTTTTCATCTATCAGATTGCCTTTCATTCTCTCCCCCTCCTCAATCCTCCTCCGCCTGTAACCACTCGCCCCCCGAAAGTCCCTCTGACTTTTCTCTCTCCGCCTGCCACCTACTGCTGCAGTTTCTGAGCAGGAAAACCGGAAGAGGTTCTCTGACCTGGTAAACTGAAGCTCATCTTTTGTATTCATGCCAAGGCAATCATTTTTTATTTTTTTGTTTCTCAGGGGTGTGTCTGTGTGGTCCTCGCTGCAGTTATCGCTCCGCTCCTCCATCTGGGTGGAAGTTATAGGGATAAGCAGTGTCTGCATCATTGTACAGTCTGCACCAGTGGCTAGCTGGCTGATATGGAGTCAATTAAGGCGGAGGGAGTGTGTGTTGCAACTGAGTGCAAGCCTGCACAGTCCAGCAGGAAGCCTGGGTCCTCTCCTTCCAGTTGATTAGAATATGAAGTCACAGTGGGGGGAGGCGTTTGTTGTTTTTATGATTGCCTTCCTGGTATGGGGTGGAGAAACGGGAGGCAGTTCGGTTTTTATCTGGTGGAAACAAGCCGACGCTTTGTTCTTTTCACCTTTCTGCAGCGGCTCGGAGGAGAGTTGGGTTTAATGACACAGAGTCCTGCCTTCAGGGCAGAACCCGGCTGCACGTTGGCTTCAAAGGTGTGTTTTAAGTTCAAGGGTGTTTCTGAGTAAAGGCCGGCGCGGGGCCTATAGAGAGCGTGGACGACTCTAACAACCAAACTTATCTGTAAGTCGTAACTCAAAGGGAAGGAGGCAACAGCTTGGACAGAGTGCATTTACATTCACCAAATAAAAACACTTTTTTTTTCTCCTTGTCTGAAGTTAAATCAGACTAAACTTCTCTTGTTTTAGATCAGTTAGAATTACCCAAATTATTTCTATTTCCTAAACGCCAGAAAACCTAGTAACTCTTTGCACTAACTATATTTAAACGCCATCTTTTATCTATGATTCATCACGACTTAAATTCCCCCCGTTTCCCCCAAACTAATTTCTTAGTTTTATTGTTTGAGTTTCCAACTGAGAAAGCACAAAATATTACCAAGTATTTTTGGTCTGGTTTCTATTGCAAATATATTCAGTTGAAATAAGTCAGAACTAACTTAGCTTGCTTTAAATCAATAGCATTGATGAATAAGTACTTGTACCATCGGCAGATTATTTTCCTTGTAACATAGGAAAAAATGTCTTGTTATAAATGAAATAATCTGGCAGTTTGTCTCGTAGTTTTTCATTGATATTATTGACTTAAACAAGCTCCTATATCTTACAGGAAAGTTACTTCTAAGTTAGTTTTGTCTTATTTCAAGCGTAGTAAGATATCGCCACTAGAAATTACACCAAAATACTTTTTTTTGTGTTTTTGCAGTGCAGACAATCAAGGAGGGAACATTTTATTCTTTTCTTGTCATTTAAAGTTTTCTCAGCTGGAGAAAATTATGGTACATCCTGTTCAGGGTTTGGATGGATTCAGAGTCACCTGGTGACTTTATTATGTAGAGCTGATTGTGCTAACTAATCTTAATACTTGTTGTAATACAATAGGAAGTAACAAAACACAAAGGTGCATCTTTTGTTCCCAAATGTCCAGAACTCTGTAAAAACTGTGTGGAAAAACATGTTCTTTAAATGTTTTGTCCTTTCATTGTGCTGCAGGCTCAGCTCAGGAGTTTCGCCTTTTTATGCATTTTATCTTTTCTTCTGTTTTTCACTAAAAAGGAGAAAGGAGTCGTGCTCCATTACAAACAATCCTATCTCCTGAGGTCAAGATCTTTATGGCAGATCTGGGACGGCAAAAACACAGAAACTGACCTTGCTGTTCAATTTGTTTTGGGAGGGTCAGTAACTAAAGGCTAAAAATATCTCCTCACTGCCAGGTCCAGTAACAAAGCTGTGTCTTTCCATACCTTTAAGACGGTGAAAACTTATTGCTATCTCAGATTAATTGGTGCTTAGAGAACTCGTTGGGATTCAGCAGGTTGATTTTTACCTTAACAATGAGTGGGAACATGATATCCTTTATGTCAATTTAATATAAACACCTTCTCACAATGGCACTAAAATGTTATCATTTTATTCCTTTGACTGATTTGAACATTTTGAGATTTTCAGCTAATCTAAGCAAAAATTTGCCGAATACCTCGATTCTTTTTCATTTTTGTGTTTCAAAGAATTTAATTTGAACTTTGCACTCGTGGGAGTTAAGTTTTCAGTGTCGTGCTTTTCTTTACGCTTTTCAGAAAGTGTCAAAATATCCAGAGCAGGAAAATAAAACATCATTCAATTCTCAAGGGCCTTGGCAAAAAAAAAAAAAAAAAAAAAAAACTTCAGCCTGGCTGCAAGCACACAATTTTGTTAGATTAGTTTGAAAAATGAGCAGGTTAGTTTCAGTGTTCTGCCTCTGATCGTCAGGCTGGAAGATAAATTCGCTGCTTTGAATAATATTTGCAGTGTGGGATGTTATAATCTTCCAAACTAATGGATCGATGTGCCTCTCTAGTTATGTTTTATTGTCGCAACTCAACTCTGTGATTTTTTTTTTCTTTTTCAGCAAATGTTGCAGGATTATTGCTAACACAAAGTTAATAATATTTAATGTAGAAAGATTCGACACTCATCTGCAGGAGATTTGTTGAAAAAAAAATTGTTATTGTAGCTTTTGATTGTAAAAGCTACAAGTTTGGCATAAATGGAGCCATTTTGTTCATTCATGTGAATAAGAGGTTATTTTTAGATAATGTCAAGAGAAACAAGTCAGAAAAACATCCAATCTGTAGTTTCTGAAAAACTCCATCTGAAAATGTTAAACCCAAACGAACTGAGGAGGAATAGTAAATATGGTCAAGCCCAAAATTATTCATACCACTGCTAGATTTAAGATCCCCAAGAATGACCAGAGATCGCACTAAAGGTTCTAGGAAGTGAACTGTAGCGCATGGCATTCTGGGTAAATACAACCAGAACTAACATATGAGTCTAAACAAAAGCAAAAGTGAAATCCTACAACCACTAAAATCTGACGCTACTACATTTTTGTTTACATTTTGTGAAGAAGGAAGTTGCGTTCAGGTCTTCCTCGGAGGTTTTTATGTTATTTCTTAGTGCAGCGCCACCACAGGCGAGGAGGGGAACAGACTTTTTAAAGGGTTTTTATCATTTGACACTTCAAAAACACAAAATCTTATCAAGTATTTTCGGTATAGTTCCTGGTGCAAACATATTCCCCCCCCACCCCACCCCACACACACACACAAGCAGTTTAAGTCTCTCCATCTTTGTCCTGGCAGCACTTATGTTAGTCCGCAAAACTTCAACAGCAGAAGTTGCTGTTGTTCAACAATAATTTAAAACATTTTTTAAAAACTGTATCTTCTGTTGAGTATTAATTATCCAATCTATGTATACAAAATCACAATACTTTGACTTTTTGAACTCAATTCACCATTATTTTTTTTATTAAAAACCTAAATCTACTACCAAAAACTAAACTGAATTATATGTAACTAATAAAAACTAGCAAACTTATTCTAGGAACTAAAACTGAATTGGCCAAAATACCCTTTACAAATATAACAGATATATCTTTACAGATTCTTTGCAGATATAGATAATCTGTAATGAAAAACTCAAAACTATTACAACCCTGGTTTGCAAATGCATTCGCTGCAAAAACACAGTTCTACTAAGTATTTTTGGTCTAGTTCCTCCTGCAAATATCTCAATACACTTGAAATAAGAGAAAACTAATTTCAGGAAGCTTGTTTTAATCAATAATTCTTTAATACTGATTAAAAAGTTATAAGTGAAATAATCTGGCACTGGTACGACTTTTTCATTAATATTAAGAAATTATTTACTTAAAATAAGCTTCTATGTCGTGCTGAAAAGTTGCCTGTAAGTTAGTTTTGTCTTATTTTAAGTGTACTAAAATATTTGAACTAGAAACTAGACAAAAAAAACTTTAAGATTTTGTGTTTTTTGGAGTGTGCAGTGTGAAAGTGAACCGCTCCAGCTGAAAATTTAACAAATGTTTAAATTCTGGTCCCCAATCGAACAAAACCAACCAGACTATCAGGAATGAAAACAGCCCAAGTCCAGCAGCCGTTATGCTGTAAATTCAGGAGAGGTGTGAATACTTCGAAACCTAATAATCTTGACCATAATTGTCGAACTTCTGCCTGCTTCATGCAGGTCCAAGCAGCTCCCTCCCTCAAAGCAGCACAGCTTGACTTTAGAGTTTGAAGCGACCCGAACCGCCTCACCGAGGCTTTTCTCCTCAAAAGCGCCCCTGAGATCGGCTGTGATTAACTCTTAAGCCAGGATTTTTAGCTGCATGTTCTCCAGGCGAGGCAAATCGAACGCAGCATTAAACAGAATTACCCGCGCCTGACAGATTGCGACGCGGTTCACGTTTTGGGTGAGCATGAGGCCCAGTGGTCATATAGTGCAATTTCTTGGCTTTGGACCAGCTTTTATGCTCGGCAACATTTTGTTTACTTAGAAAACCGATTTCTTTGACTGTTTACTGCTGGTTGAAATGATGCTGCAGCTTTACGCTGCTTTAAATGTAGAAAGCGCTCCTTCTTATCTTGTTTTCATTTGATCAGACCTTTGGGTTTTTTTTATATTTAAGGCTGATGAAAACCGAATCCTTTTAAAGCTCCACTCAAATCTGCGTTTTTATCTCATTCAGGGTCCACCGTTGCTCTGTTTTCTGCCATTTTACCAATTAAAACAGCAACAGTTGCTCTCTTACACTACTGAGAATAATTTATTTTTAAAATTAAATGAGCAAAAATGTTGTTATAAAGAGTGTTCAAGTTGCGTCTCCCAGCTGAGTTTGGAGGTTTTTTTCATGCAGGTGCACCATTAGATATCCACTCTGCAGCTTTGCTGAACCTCTTTGTCCTCACACACTTGCACTGAAGGACTCCCTTTACAATGCTGCTGGCTTTGAAGATCAGAGCGCCGCCGACTCCTCTGCTTCAAACGCTCGGGATGATATTAGCTTTTACTTTAACCAGTCCCCCTTAACAAGATCATCAGCCATGTCTCCTATCAAAAACCCCACTCTTTATCAGTGAGTTTTCATTATTTTCCTTTTAAGTCAGACGTTGTTTTTCTCCCCCTGAAGGAGATAATTGCCCTCCATCAAAGGTGTCTGCCGGCGGGATCCTCGCGGAAAACCGGGCCCTAATTAAGACCGGAGCTCCGGAGCGGCAGGAGCTGTCAACCTGGAGTATGACTGCTGACCGCCAGAATCCCTAATTGCCTCAGTTTTGATATCCACTCCTTCCTCTTCGTCCTCCTCCTCTCCTCGTCTTCATTAGCTCTCGGCTTACTTCCCACTCGGCTCTCCCAAATGACTGGTCAAACGTACATCCCAGACAAACAGCTCCAAACAAGCCCTGCTCCGCTGACTCTGCCCTGCAGCGTTCAACCTGCCGGAGTGTGTCAGCACAACGCGTTAAGGTCTGACTCTCCTCTAAATGCGCCACTTTAAGCTCAAATACTCGGCTTACTGTAACATCTGCGGCTTCCCCAGCAGATGTTTGGATTTTACCCCTAATTGGTCGCTGATGTCAGTCCGCCTCCCGCCGTTGGTAGTTTTTGTTTTCTACATTTATCCCCTCTCACTTTACTGAAACACGCTCTGCTTTTCCTTCTGCTCATCTTCTATTATAAACTGCAAGAAAGGAAAGTTTTGCAATGAAAATATTTGTAGAGCAGTCTTAAGGTGCCGACACTGTTTAGTCCACTTTAATCGAACTGGTTCGATTGTCTAGAAAGTCCAGTTCGTTTGGGGAGATGTGAACTCTGATGCGGACCAAAAAACCAAACTCTGGCTACAAACTCTAGTCTCGGTTCAGTCGAAGTAAATTCTGGTGCGGTTTGAATATGTGAACTCCAAGCGGACCGGAGACCACTTCAAAAACAGGAAGTGGACTATAGCGCATGGTATTCTGGGCAAATACAACCAAAACAAATGTGTTAGCCAAGCGCTAGTGAGAGAAATGACTCGTGGTTTTTTACTAAAGAGGAATCCTATAACTGCTAAAATGTGGCGCTGCTCCATTTTTATTTACATTTTTTGAAGAAGGAAGTTGCGCTCAGTGTCATCTTCGAGATTTTCTGAGCTTTCCAAAAAGCAGCCCTCCTCTGCGACCCCCCCACTGAGCTCCATCAGACTAGCCAGCAGCAATTATCAAGCTTCTCTGAGCGCAGTATAGAATAAAAGAACAATGTCCATTTTACTCAAACAAATACCTATAAAGAGTAAAATCTGAGAAATTGATCATTTTAAATAGTAATTTTTCCAGAGCTGTATGTGGCGTTTTTTTTGATAACTGAAGTTAATATAATTATTTGCTAGTAACATTTTATAGCACAGTGTGCTGTGAAAACACATGGCACCGGCCCTTTAAAGGCATCGTAATCTTTCTGTTTGTGAACTTCTGACTTTGAAGAAAGTAATAAAAATGTCTCCCTGATTTATTTATTTCTCTAAAGACTTTTTGTTTTTTATTTTGTATTGAGCTCGTAGATGTTAGAACCACCTGAGGAGAGGGCAGAAAACAAAGTCTCCATTGATGAACCTAAAGGTCAGCTCTGAGGAGGCTGGAAACACTTTTCTCCTCCGTTGCGTCTCGGCGATGCCAGGCAGCCAGACGGCGTCCCCCCCCTGCTAGGAAGGATGATGATTGCTGCCTCTCAAGGCTCACATTTGCAGGCCGGATCCTCCATCTCACATCCTCCAAGACCCAGCGTCCTTTGCTAAGCCCTCGCTCGACAAAATTTACCCACATAAAATCAATAACACTCGAATGCTATTTCTCTGCTCTGAGGGGGAACGTCAGGCGAAATGTTTCGCTGCAGTCAGAGCGTCTGTTCCTCCAGGGTTGGAGCGCAGACGAGCGGAGGGGGGACGGCGACTCGGCTGAGGAATTAAAGCTGATTTCATTCCCCCTGAAGACCCATCTGAGTTTTAACCACCAATTATTACCCGTGTTACCCTTGGGCACCACATGACTCTGACCATGAAGATAATCAGAGCTGCACACTCTTTTTTTTTTTTTTTTTTAATGTATAAATCACGCAGTGCTAATCTGTGATTATACAATTTCTCCAAGGATTTCATTCCTCCCTGTTGTTTAATTACCAACTCCTATACACTCAGAGTCTAAATGTCACTCAATAATGCCAGCAGTATGAGTCATAATAACCCGTATACTAAGCTACAAACCTGAGCTTTCAATGATCTCCAAGACTTTCCAAAGAGCCAGACTCTTAAAGAACTCTTGGTTAACAATAATGCTAAAAATAACCTTAATTTAACCTCATTTGCCACATTGAAATCAAAATATCTGGCCAAGAATAGCAAACAGAAATATTCTGTTACAACATTTCGTCCCAATAAACATACAAATGCACTCAAACCAAACATCTTAAATGCTTCAGATGACGTTAGTTTAAGCTCTGATTGCAAACTGTTCCATGAGTTTGGAGCAGAAAAGCTAAAAGCTTCTGTTTCTGTTCTGACAAGAGGAACAATAAAATTTAAATGTTTCTTTTCTTTGGACTGCTTTACTTGGTAAAGAAATTCAGCTTTAATTTTCTACAAAATGGAAACAAGAATGCAAGAAACCCTGGTGGTGCTTAAAATGGACAAGCATAAGATAATGATGATCCACTTGCTAACAGCGCAAGAATGAAGAAGCGCCAGATTTTAGCAGTTGTAGGGTTTCTTTCTTGTGTTTGTTTGTTGCTAGCACTAAAGGCGAATGATTTGTTTTGGTTGTATTTACCCAGAATTCTCTGCACTATAGTCCACCTCCTGCTTTTGAAAGTGCTGTAGCTTTCCTCATTAAAAGTTATAAGTTAAGTTTGGTTTGTATCCTTGTTTGTTTGCTCAGCTGACCGCGCAGCACCCTGTGACCATTATTAAAGTGAAATTAACTAAATAAAAGCGATGTCAGGCTACCTGCTGCCCGGTTTTTGGCAAGCAAAGGAGCGCATCGGTTGTTTTACCGTCCATCATGGCGGAGAGTGTCGCGTTCTGAAAAGCGTGACGTCACATGCAAAGACCCAGTAGGGGCACTGGCCTCTGTTGGCCCCCGTCTAGAACCGCCCCTGTTGGGCGTTCTGTGTGTAAGCAGCGGCTAACAGCAGCGGCTAACAGGTGCTATGATGTCAATATGTCTCTGTTTTTATGACTTTAGGTAAAAAAAGTAGTTACAGAAAAAGTAACACTTTCACCACTTTGGACAGTGGTCTCCAAAAAAAGTTCATCAAAGTTAAATTAAAAATGCAAAAATTACCATCATTTTAGTTTTACCTGCTCAACAATAATCAGTTTTTATGAAATACTTATATTTCATAAAAACTGATTTTTTTGACACTGTCGCAGTAATCAGTGTGACTAAAGATAAACGCCTGGATGAGTTTCTCTAGATCTCGCTGAGCCATTAGTCCTCTAATCCTGGAAATGATAGAAGGCCGACTTTGTAACCGTCTTTATGTGGCTCTGAAGGTTCAGGTCAGAATTTCTGCTGTTTTACGAATGAGCGCTGCTTCTCCTTGTTTGGTTCTGGTTCTGGGGATGCAAAATAAAATCATTTAAAGGACCACAAATGGCCCCCGGGCCACACGTTGTGCACCCCTGACTAAGAAGGTCTGGCTGCTAAAGCATTATAAGCTGGGACTTCTGCGAGAAAATGAAAATTTTCTGTCGTGAACATCGTGTTTAATTCTGTTAATTGATGAACAGTCTCCGTCTTCACGTCGCCTTTATTGCTCCCTAAACACCAAACCTGATCCGTCTCCATCTCACCGCCTCCTCAGGTGGTCTGGGCCGAGTTTCCTCTCGCTTCCATCCTCTTCTCTGTCTCTTAAGGTTAATCCATCCAGCTCAGAAAGCGGTCAGGAAGTCAGGTGGGAAGTCAGACAGTGATGGCTCCTGCGGCGCTGTGAAGGACAAGCCCAGAGGAAGCAGATAAGGGTTCAGATGCCAACAGAATAAAGAAACAGCAGACGGAGAGGAGGGGAGGCTGTCGGGGTCTCTGCTCCAGCAGGAGGATAAGATAAAAGATGTGGCTTCTTGTTGTTGGTCTGCATTTTGTTTCGGGGACTTTATGTCTTTATAGGCCGCAGCTGATGGATGGATTGGCTTTTAGTGGAACCAGGGCAGGAACACAAGACAGAGGGACAAGTGGGACAAGGTCACCCGTCATCTGTCCCTGAAAACTTCACTCTACGCTAAAGGCAGGACTGATGCTACATGACGCTGCTACAATGTCTTTACTTTTATTTTTAGTCTGTCAAACACAAAAAAGACCAAACTTCTCTGGTTTTATGTCATTTACAATTATTTAAATTATTTCTATTTCCTAAATGCCAGAAAATTTACTGAAAATCTTCTTCTACTTTTACACCAATTATATTTAAATACCACCTTTTATCTTTGATTTTCCTCATCACAACTTAATGTGTTTCTCCCAGAACTCGAATTGATTAGCGAGTAGTGCAAAAACACAAAACCTCACCGAGTATTTTTGTCTAGTTTCTATTTCAAATATCTTATTCCACTTGAAATAAGACAAAACTAATTTACAAGTAACTTTCCATCAAGATATAGGAGCTTTTTTTTTTGTAATTTTTAAAATATTGATAAAAACAAAGTATTAGTTCTGGTAGATTATTTCAATTATAACAAGACATTTTTTCCATGTTAGAAGTTAAATAATCAGCCAGAGACATTAAGACTTTTTCATAAATATTAAGGAATTATTGTGTTAAAACAACCATCAATGTTTTGCTGAAAGTTACTTCTGCCTCCCCTGTCACTTCTCTTCCTATATGTACATATTTTTACTTATGTGTAAATGCCTGATTATGCAAATCACACACACATCTAACACCTCGATTCTTTCCTGAAGCAGATAAATGTCTATTGTTTCAAGTTTATGATGCTAATTGTTTGAATCCACTTTAATTTGGTAAAAAACAACATTATTATCAAGATAAAAATCAACTATAAATGGGCAGAACACTTTAAAAAGTGCTGCTTTTGCTGTACTTTTGTGAAAGTATAGGTCATTGTGTCTAATCTATGTTTTAAGTACAGGCTGGGTGTTTTTATAATAAAGTGCAGATCAGTTAATTGAATCAGTCAGTTCATCGTCATGGTTCTGATTGGTTTATAGGAATATTAAGAAAAATAACTATATTTCAAACCAAATTATGTATATAACATCTCCATCAGCAGCAGCAGCTTCATTTAAAATCCCTATTAAGCAGAAAATGTCCAATAGGGACTTTCTGTAATTTAGTTGAATGGAAGGACATTCGGACAAAAGTTAGACTCAAAACTTTCCCGGAAAGTTTAATGAGCTTTGAAAAGAGATTTAAAAAATTGTTCTGCCTTGTAAATGTTGAAGAAAAGAGAGAATGTGTATTTGTTCTAGCTTGAAGAAGTTCTTAAACTAAAATCCTGTCAGATGTTCAAACAGGGAAACTGTTTACGCTGATAAACATCTAACAAGAGGCACAGGCTGAGAGATGCAGATGTAATCTGTTGAAACGCTTTTCATGCATACAGTTTAATGTTGGATACCGATCTTAAGGTCGGAATATTGCTCAGATAAATTCAGGGTTGTTAAAATCTAAAATATATCTGTGAATAGCAGAGAGAGGATGGAGCGTGATGAGAATTAAACTAATGTGCGAGCGGATATCAAATGGATGTTTCAGACTTTAGATTATTCTCTCCTGCAGAGGTTTAAAGTAGAGCAGCTCCACTACTTTTCGTTTTCCTGGATTTCTCCTCTCCCGTGTGGATTTTAACCTCCAGTAAGACAAAAGAAGCCGGCTGTAATCAGAATCCATTATTTAGGCCGGGGTTGCATTGATAATCACAGCTTTGATCAGGGAACAACCAGACACGGTTCGCGGGGGGAGAAAACTTTAAATGCAGCGAATCTTTTAATTATGAGCAAAGGTATTTTGCTCAGTAAGGAGGAACAAAGCCGGTGATATTGAATACATAAATGATAAATGTGTCTTGAATTATAAACCATTTATTGCATGAATTATTAAAAGGAGCGCTGTTTTCATAAGGGGATTTTGAGAATGAATTCGATTTGAGTCGTACGTTCGGTTAAAAAGAGTGAGAGGGAATCTGGTTCTGGTTCTGATTAACCCGACTCAAAGGAGTTCTGTATCGACTTACAGCGCTTTGCAAAAGTTTTAACACTCCCACTGTCACCAGACAATGTGTAAAAGTGTTTTTGTTTGGATTTGATCAATTAAATTAGTGCTTTTGCATCATAAAAACACAGAAATACAGTCACTGGATTCACCACACAGCCAACATGGTGATAAACGGAGAAAAAGTGCAGCATTTGTTTAAAAAAAAAAAAGTTTGTTATGACAAATAACATTTGTTTTTAACAAATAAAAATCTGAGAAATGCGAGTTTAGTTTGGATTTTGGACGTTGAACCAACTTTCACTGCAGTTACAGCTGCAAGATATTTGATTATATATCTGGACAAAACTGAAAATATTTTACATTTTCTTCACAACTGAACGGTTAGCTCTATTTAGGACTTGGACTAGGCCATTATTACACATGCTTTGAGTTTGGTTGTCCTGCTGGATTTGGATTTATCATCGTTTTTGGGATTAAGACGATGATTCCTTGTGCTTTAGTATTTAATATGCAAATAGTAAATGTTCTGCACAGACTTGACCAAGTCTGAGGACTCCAAAGCGCTTTACATTACAGCCATTCATGGTGATAAACAAAATTTTGGCCAATGAGCAGCCTTCTTATAAGTGAAAGTAGAACTAGCACTTTTTCATCATTATTAAGGAATTATTGACTTAAAACAAGCTTTTGTATCTTGCTGAAAAGTAAGTTATTTTATTTCGATTCGATAACTTGTAACATTTGCATTAGAAACTAGTCCAAAAACACTTGGTAAGGGTTGTAGTCGTTTTTCATTATAGTTTTATTTCGTTGTGACTTTGTTTGGCTAATTCAGTTAGTTTTAGTTTTTAGGATGAGTAACTTTTATTAGGTATTAGTAGTTAGATTATTTTAGTTTTAGATTTTATTAGTTATATTAGTAACTAATACATAAAATTTTTGTGTGCAGAATTCAAAAACGCCAAAGTTTGTGATTGTGTTTACATTATTTTCAGCGGAAGATAATGATTTAAAAAAAAACTTGGATTAAATTATTGTTGAACAACTAACAGAGTCTGGACGACTTTTGCTGTGGCCGTTTTGCGGACCAACGTTTGCGCTGCTAAGAGGGATGTGGACATGAACTGGTTGTGTGGGGGAAAAAAAAATCTATTTCACATCAGTTCAAAAGGGTAATAGATGGATTCATAAACATGAAAACGAGCATTTCCCTGTTTCAGTTTGCGTCAGTTCGTTTGTTTTGTGATGCACACCACAGTTTTTCGCTCGGTCTTTTGACTACATCAAATCCTGTGGAGTTTGTAGCCAAATGTAGAGGTTTGAAAACGTTCTTACAGCTCTTTGCTTGTGGCTGAAATTCCTCCTCCACTCTCAGGCTGATCAAACCTCTCTGAAGAGACTGGAGCAGGATGAGGCAGGGAGGCGGCTTTAATTCTCCCTGAAACAAAGGAGCCAGGAATGAGGTGTGCAGAGCCACTTAAAGGCTCTGGGGTAAAAATGGGATTTCTGACCTGCTGCAGTGGTGTCACGGCGCGGCGCCCTGATTGACTGTCAAGAAGCCGGGAGGAGAGGGAGGGAAGGGCGCGAGGGAGGCGGCACGTCTGCTGCTGCCGGTGATGATGGAGACCACCAGGACCTCATTAGCTCCACGTTTCATCAAACATCACAGCAGCAGGGTTGCTCTCACTTCCTCCCTATACCTCTTTCTCCTCTGCCCTTCTTTTCATTTCCTTCCTTTCATCACTTCTTTCTTACCTCTGCCTTCCTCTCAGGTTTCATTAACAACACGGGTCTGCTAATCTTCCCTCACGTCAAAGTCGGGGCATGAAAACGATAATGGCACATCCCCGGTATCGTACATCTGCTGCCGCCATAATCATTTGTTTTTGTTAATGCTAAGGAAATGGAAATTGGTGGAGGTGTAGGAATGTAAATAGCTGCCGAGTTTCTGGTGGGGTGATATTTCAGGGCACATTAAAAGGCTCCGGCTTGCATATCATTGCTTCTCAGGGTGGAGGTCTGAGCAGAAGCAGGAGGGGAAAGAAAAACACCCCCAGACATGTGCACTCATGCTAAGCAGAACCTGTGGTAGCCTCAAACATACCAACACAATGTAGAGCAGCTTGACATACATAAATAGGGCCGGGATAATGATTTATGTGCATGCAGAGGAGAGAAAGAGGCCACACACTTTATGAAAATTTCATGTAAAAACATGCAAGACGGAATCGGAGGGAAAAAGTGGTCTTTGTAAAAAGAGCAAAACGAGCAAAGTGCCAAATTAAATCACATTCAAAATACAAAACAAACTGTAAAAGTTCTGATAATAAAATTATTCTAATACAATGACGCGTTGCTTATAATAAAACGCTAATAGCTAAAGCAGCAACGCTTTTATACGACGGAGCATTAGGGCCAAACTAAAAGTAAATGAATAAAATATAGGAGGAAAATAAAGTCATAAAATTAAAATTTTTCTTGAAATATTATGATTATTCTTGTATTATTTATACTTTGTTCTCATGCGACTTTATTAAAAATTTTATTCTCAAGCATTATGACTTTATTCTGCTATGATTTGGACTTTATTCTCATATTATGATTGCATTCTCTTAATATTTTATTCTTGAAATATTAGGACTTTGCTCACATTATTCTTTACGACGTTATTCTGGCAATATTTACACTTTATTCTAATATTGTAAGGACTTAATTCTCATAATATTATGTCTATTCTCATGCTATTTTTGAAATATTATGACTTTTTTATCATATTACAATTTTATTCTTGCAATATTTCGACTTCATTCTCCTAATATCACAACTCAGTTCTCATAATATTATGGATAATGTTATCTTTATTCTCTTTGTGAAATATGTTGACTTCATTCTCATATTATTTAAATTTTATTCTTGCAATATGTTGACTTTATTCTCCTAAAATCATAACTTAATTCTAATATTATGTCTTTATTCTCATACTAACTTTATTTTTGAAGTATTATCACTTTGTTCTCATTATTTTGTTGATTAATTTTTTATATTTTCCTTTGTGTGGTCCTAATGTGCCATTATAGCTTTAACACATGTATAAGTCAGAAATTCAAAGGTGATTCCAGGTAAAGGTTAATTTCCTTTTTGTTTAGATCAAAGTCTAAATATTCAAATGCAAACAGGAAGATTACAGACCAACTAAAAACCAGCAGCTGCATCAGTAATCAGGCGGTGCAGAAGAACCACAGGTCCATTAATCAGGTGGCTCAACAGGCAGCGAGCAGCTTTCACAATCTGAGGAACAG
The DNA here is from genome assembly GCA_903067095.1 of Girardinus metallicus. Taxonomy (NCBI): domain Eukaryota; kingdom Metazoa; phylum Chordata; class Actinopteri; order Cyprinodontiformes; family Poeciliidae; genus Girardinus; species Girardinus metallicus. The sequence goes on from CAEGAE010010604.1 coordinate 38,540, forward strand.
ACCGGCAATCAGCGGAAACTTTCTGCGACGCATCGGAGGGTGTGAAGGACATTTAGTTCTCTGAAACATGAAAGATTAAAACTCACTGCAGCCGAGACTCTGTGAAAGACAACGCAAAGACGATGCACACACAAAAATATAATGTTTGGTTTTTAACATGACGATAACCACTTAAACACAGGAGTCTGTTTACGTGTTGTCAGGTAATGCAACTTAGGATTAGCATGTTGCAGGTTTAAAGAAAAAAAGTGGAAATTTACAAGCTGAACAAGACATGGAGTAGTGAAACAGAATCCAGCAAAGAAATATAAAAAACCAGGAGCTTAAATACTGAAGCAAATGAGAAAGGAACCAAAATCAGAGGAGATGCGGAACAGCTGTGGCAGAACAACGGGAGGTAAACTGAGGGAGAAAGACTAAATAACTCAAAACTAATTATTAAAATTATCTACAAACCGAGAGGAAAAGGCTAAAACGGACATAGAAGAAATAAATGTGCAAAGAACAGAACACAAGAATAAACTAAGAAACTAAACGCAAAGAAATTAACTAGTATGGCAACACATTACGAGCAACAATGAACACAGAAAAATCAGCTGAATATGGCACAACGGAGTACTAGAGCTGTACTATGAAAAAATAAAATTAAAATAGAATTAAATCATAATATCACTAGAATAAAATTCAAATATAGGAATGAAGTCACGGTATTGCCAAAATAAAGTCGTAATATTAATGGTAAATTCATGTTTTTTATCTTTAAAGTGTGGCCCGAACAGGCTGTTCTGCAACTGAACATAAAAGAACAAGAAGGAAATTATCGAAACACAAACAGCTAGCTTCATATTCTCAGATGCGCTAACCGTCCGTCTGTACTATCGTCCGGTTGTTGAACATGTGACTCGTGTGATGCGAAAAATTTGTATTTTGCAAAATGCATTAATTTTGATAACGCTGAAAAATAATTATGGGTGCAATATCAATCTCACAGCAGGACGTCTTGGGTACAGAATGTCGTAGATTATGATGCTTTAATTGCCAGGTGCTCTCACACCGTTGGTAAAATACAACTTTAGCCAGTAGAATCGACTTTCACCTCCCTTATTTTGCACAAGTTTTACAGATTTAGTGATTAAAAAGCCAGGAAGATAGAGCACATAACCCCAGTTTTAAAGTCCCTCCACTGGCTCCCTGTAGCTCAGAGAATAGACTTTAAAATACTGTTGTTAGTTTATAAATCACTTCATGACTCAGAACCACAATACATTAAAGATCTGCTGTTGTACCAACCTTCTAGACCCCTCAGGTTCTGGTTCT
>CAEGAE010010611.1:0-13729 GCA_903067095.1 Girardinus metallicus
TATATATATATATAGTAGCTTTATTTTAGAATGAAAATATGGTTTTCAGTTTGAGTATACTTACTTAATTGAAAAGTTGTATAAGACATTTATATAAAATATATGCATTTCTTGTTTTTAATAAAATCGTCAGGGTTACCTTTAGTCACACCTTTAAAGTTCCATTAAAGTAACAGATTACTGGAGTATTTTGTAATTACATTAGTGATGTAGTATGGTAGTAGTGGTTTTGAATGCTAACATAAGGGCTATTTCACTTACCCACTCTTCAAAATAGGAAAGGCAGAACATGCTATTCAAATAGGACAGATGTGTGCTGATTTTTAAAGGTACATTTTATAGCACATTGCAGTACCCATTCAGTACCTTCAGCTTCTATAAAAATGCTGTTTACATCAAAAATAACTGAAAAGAAATTTGACTTAGTAAATTTACACTGCTGCCACTAGTCTGCTGGAGTTGAGTGGAGAACATGGGTTCTCCACATTCTCCACTCCGTGGGTTCTTGGTCATAAATGTGCATTTATGACCGAGCTCTGTGCTCCACCTGGTTCTGCAGCCCCATGAGGGAGCATCGAGTAAACAAGCAGAACTTTGCATGAGCAAGTGTCCAAATGGCTGCCACTGGGGACAAAAGGATTCCTCAAACACGCAAGAAAGAATCCAAGAAACACTCCAGTTATGTTTGTGAGGAGAAAATAACATTATAATGTGATTAAGCGTTAATCAGTAACTGTACTAACTTTAGTTGTCATAAACAGGCTATATCATCGCCCTTTTGAGTCAAAAATGTCTAGAAGAAAATAGCTTCCTAAGTAAACTTCTGCACTCAGAGAGTTGATTATATGTAGGAAATAAAAAATAATAAAGTCTTGCTCAGACTAATTTAAAATAGCAATATAAAACAGACGTCTTAATGGAAATCTGAAGAGAGATCTCTATTCTAATCTAAAAATGTCTCCTTTAAAAAACCCAGAGCCATGAGCAAACAGGAGGGTGAGCAAAGGACTCAGAGCGCCTCAATGGTCACGGCCAACATTTGTTTTTCTGTTAATTTTGCTGTTGAAGCAGAAAAAAAAGGATTGATTTTCACATGGGTCTTTAAAATTTCTTTCCACAACAATGCGCTTCCAGTCGATAAAATGTGAAGAGGAAGACGTGATGTTGGTACATTCCTGTTGTACAAGGCTCTTAATTGATTTTTGTGATTCATTAATAGGTCAGACATTGCAGTGTCTGAATGCAGTCGTCTCTGTCGTGAGCGCAAAAATATTTTGAACTTGAGGAGCAAATTTGTTTCTCTTTTACTGTTCCTTTCAAAAAAGCCAAACTAAAAGGAGTCGGCTGCTGCTAGAGGTGACAAAAGGAAGAATTTTGTCTCCCTCTTCTTGTAGAATTGAGTACTCCTTTTTCTTTTAACGTTACAAATGTTTACCTGAGTTGAGCTCTTTCTGCTAATGTTTCATATAAACAACTGTTTTAAGGAATAATTGTATAAACAAACTAGTAATATAATCTAATTCTTGAAAAAAAATGTTTATGTACATTTACGGCCAAATACCTTTTGGGAAACTAAAGTTTGATAAGAAACAAACACAAGAATAACTAAAATTGCTAGCATCTACAAAGTGGGGACTACCCAAGATCCAGACATATGGTCCTTCCATATTGCTTTTTCAGAAGCAAAAACTATTTTAATTGAAAATTCAAACCAAATTGCGAGTTTGTGGTTAGTTTAATGTTTTTAACTCGTAATGCTTCCTAACTTGATTTCTCAGAAAAATGTGGAAGGAAACTGACATCTTCAATAATAACTTTTACTTACATCACAAAAACCATGTGAGATTATGTCAAAATATGTTGACGGGAAAATATGAAGACCCACAAACAACTTCAGCCAGTGGTGGTTTAGAGTAGCAGCAACAAGATGATGACTTTAAGTTAAAATCCAAAATAAAACACAAAACAGGATACCACATTAAATACAACAACCAGGCAGAACATGACCCTTCCAGCAAACATGTTCATACTCTCAGCTGTGGATTTGTCACTGTGACACTCAGACAGGGTTGAGTCTTTACTGGCTCACAGTGTCCCCTGTGAGCCAGTGGGCCTTTTTAATTGGCATTACTGTGAATCTTTTGCAATAAAGGTGTAAGAAAGGTGTCTTTTTTCCCCTAAAAAGACTGTCAGCTTGGTCAGTCCCATGCATAATGTGATGTCCCTGAAGGTCTTGCTGCCATCATTTCTAGAGCATTTCTAAAAAATAAAAAAAAAAACCCCAGAAGATTTAAATGCAAAATGACAAAAGGGAACAAACCCAAGCAGAAACAGTGGGTCAAGAAAAGACTCATCCTGTGGGCAGATATCACCAAATGTGCAGAAATCACACACAGGGTTGCTGCAGGACCCATCTGATGAGGCTGATGGTGGTCAGAAGCTTGTTTATTTACAAAACCAGCTAACAATGAGAACATCAGGCTAAGGTATTATATAACAATTTTGTTTATAAATTTTAATTTCTTGCATGTTGTTGATAAAACAGAAGTGGCTCCAGTGGATTTAGCTCCAACATTAGGCACATTTGTTGGCAAATTGACAAACAGTTGCTGACGGGATGCGATATAGCACTCCTCTGTATTTTTAAAAGCCCTAAAAATATCTTAATGTGCCACTGAAAACTTGTCTGACTGGATGAAGATCATCGCATTAAGCTCCATTCATCAGCATTAATAACGAGTCAGCTGGCTGCATGTGTTGTTGGAAGAGGGTCTTTTAGGGGAGCTGAAACAACAGGTTCAGTTCCTGGAACGAACAACATCTATAAATTAAGACTGATAAAGTGTCTAAATCTGTACATCACTGCCCACTTAATAATAATATCTTTTTAAGCAAGCTTTATAAGAGTATATGTATATCATTATTAAGTGGCCAGTGAAGGAGAATCATACATGCAGGATGGACAGACCTGACAGGACAGGCAGACAGAACAAACAAACAAACAAACAAACAAACAAACAAACAGACAGACAGACAGACAGACAGACAGACAGACAGACAGACAGACAGGCACAGGCAGACAGACAGACACAGACAGACAGAGACAGACAGACAGAGACAGACACAGACAGACAGACAGGCACAGGCAGACAGACAGACACAGACATAGACACAGACAGACATACATATGATTTTAAAGTGCGGCAGGAAGCCGGAGCGCCCAGAGAGAAACCTGCAAACAGCAAATTTCTTTTTGATATTTTATTTATGAAATGTAATTACAAAATGTATTTCTGACATTTTGTAATTAAATGTTAGAAATACATTTAATTATTTCGGAGCCTTTATTCTAAAATAAAGGCTCTAGTAAAGTGGGTTATGAGGAAGGGGATTCAAACCCAGGACTTTGTTTCTACAAGGCAACAGTGCTCCCAACAGAGCCACTGTGCAACTGTTTTGTTCACAAAATTAATGTTTTATTCACACCTATGGAGAATTTAGAGGCCAATTTACCAAACAGTCATGATTTTAGACTATGGCAGGAAGCCGGAGCGCCCGGAGAGAAACCTGCAAACAGTAAACCTGTCTAATCTTTTTACCCTTTTATCCCAGAAAATTTTGTGTCTCTTGTCATGAATGTTTAAATAACTGAACCCATCAACACATGTTCTGTCCCAGTTACTTAAACTTCTCCAGCCTCAAAATGCTCCGTTGTTTTCGCATCAGGGATATTTTCGTCAACCAAATTAGATATTTCTAGCTCCTCTTCAAAAACACTTTTATCGCTTTCGAGAGGAGGGGCTGGAGAAACCGTCACATTTGTTTAACTGGTCTTTCTGTTCTTTCTTTACTTCTCATAAACATAAATGAAGCCCCTTCTGAACATGTCTTCACTGCAGCTACTGTCTGCAGTGAAGACATGTTCATCAACAGCCTTCAGTGTCTGTGGTCCGTGAATTACGTAGGTATAAAACTGTGATGGGTCAGAACCACAGCAGATGACGGAGGACAGGTTGTAGCTCTCTGTTCCATATTCTCCAGGTATACTGATGGTTGGGTTGGGAATCACATTTTGTGTTAAATGTTTACGTCTGGCCGACTGTGGCAGAAAAAAGACAAGAACGTTATTATCAGTGAGGTAGTGGTCGTAATTTAACTCTGACCCGCAGGCTGAGCAAGTAGATTTGACCCCCGAATTTACCCAACAGCTAAAAAGAGATTCTATATTTTCTACTGATGGTAAAAATGGGAGTACAATAAGGGGGCCATTGCTCAAAAGCTCTAACGACTCCAGCTGACATATTGAACAACTGCCTGCACTGTATAATTCTCTATCCGTACTGCCACCAAAGGAGTGGAGCCAAACCAACACAGATTCCAGTAGACAAGATATCTCAAAGTCTTTCCCTGCATCTGGTATCTTCTCCCTCAGCTCCATCAGGACTGGGGAGAGCTCTTCTGGAGAAAAACGTTTTCCCGGATGTCGGACAGCTGAATGTAGTAAGCTTGCACAGCATGGTATGGGTGACGCCTCTGTAAACACCTTTTCCTGAGCGAGACACCTCCTGGTCTCGCTCAGGTTCAGGATGGATTGGAAAGAGGCGTTCACCCAACTGTTTTCCAGATTGTTGGAGAACTTACAGAAGTTCTCCTCCGTATCTTCCATGTCTGTGGGTCCTTGTCCGGCTTCTGTCCTCGCCACACTGTGGATGACTGAACAAACTCTCTGCTCCGATAGGTTAACATCCCCATCCGGGTCGGTTAGTCCTTTCGGAGCAGAGGAAAAACTGTCCCCAAAGACTTTGCTCTCGTTCTTTGAGAGAGCTACCCCAGCCGAGGTAGCCTCGTCTTTGGGGACAGCCACAAACACGCCATTGGTTGGGGCTTCAGAGATGTTTGCTAATTGTAGCTCAAAATCTACATAAACCTTACAATTTAGAGACGAATTCTTTGACAAATGAATGTCTGTGACGACTCTGTTTTCCTTACCAAGTTCCCCCTCCGGGGAACTTGGTAACTGAAAGACACCAGTATATGTGCCTTTAAGTGAAGATCTCTCTGGGAAAGCAAGAGATGAAACTGACGAAGTCAAAGCTTCAGCAAAACCTTTAATTGTGTGGTCAGCCTTGGAAAAATCTTCTCCAGCCGGGTCAGTTTTTTCTTTGGAAATTATTGAAGAATCATTCCCTAAGACTGTCCTCTCCAACTTAAGGTCTTCTTGTGCAGTCGTCCCTGTTAAACCACTGAAATTGCTTCCACTGTCAACTGTCACCTGACTTACTGAACAAACTTTCCCAGCCGGGTCAGTTTGTTCAATGACAGCACGTTTGTCCACAGTACTGTCCTGTAAATCTGAATCTGTCCCAGTAAAGTAATCAAACACCTTCTTCATCCCTTTTGTCACCACATAACCAAGCCCCCAGCCAAGCGGGATAACAAAGGGCACTAGCGCCTTCGAAACACCAAACATCTTTAAAAAACACAGTCAAATCTGAACAAACCGTCTGGATCCTGAATGCTTCAATGTATTGAGATTCAAGCACTCAAAACCTCAGAACGTCTTTGATCTATTGTGACATACATGATGTCATCTATGACCTCATCAGTGAGCTCACCGTAGTTTTGTGGCACAGTCTAGCTTCTGATCGTTGCTATGGAAACAATCAGATCAGTTCTGCATGACTCAAATTATAGAGGAAATAGTGAGTAAATATTTAAATATTTTTTTTTATTTATTTAGCATGAAGAGATTAACAATAGATTTTTATATGACTGAATTGTTGCATTTGTGGTTTTCCGTACCTGCTGCGGCATAAACTGTTGTAAGCCAATTATCCATTATTATCTTTAAACACATTCCTTTGGAAAGCTAACTGTAGCATCGTACTTTGAGCTGAAGTCACAGCAAATAATACCTCGCGGACCACCAGGGTCGCCCGCGGACCACAGTTTGAGAAAGACTGATCTAAAGCAAGTAATGGTCAACCTCACATTACTTATCGGACCTGTACTATTTATTACTTCTAATGAAGGCGGCATATTTTACACAGTTTGTACCATTTTAATCTCTACTAGAGCCTATGTTTTCCATCCATCCATCCATTTTCTGTTAACCCTTGTCCCTTAATGGGGTCGGGAGGGTTGCTAGTGCCTATCTCCAGCTACGTTCCGGGTGAGAGGCGGGGTACACCCTGGACAGGTCACCAGTCTGTCGCAGGAGCCTATGTTTTAAATATTTATATATAATATATTCACATTATATATTACCAATATTTTGTGAGCAATATTTTTACACTTGAATTACCCGTCTGCTCTTCAGTTTGACACAATGCGGTGTGAAAGTGAACGACAAGGCTGAAAATGTAATAAATGTTGCAATTTTGGCCTCCAGTCGAATCGAGCTACAACACTCAGGTTAGCTAGTTTGACCGCAATATATGCGCTCTAAAGTGACAACTGTTTTGTTGTTGACTTACAATTTAGAAGCCACTAGCTGCGTTCTTGTTAGCTGTGCAGGAGGCTCCACTTCTTCTGCTTTGGGTTTGATTCAAGGTCGAAGATGTACGGTTGTCTAACTGCTGTTAGCAACCATGCGAGTGTTGAGTTGGGGGCGTGGCCAACAGCCCCCAACTGTAATTGGATTTAAAGTGACAGAGACTCTAAAACAGCTCCAGGCAGATTTTGTGCGTAAAATGTGATGAACATATTTTGTATGATTATATTCTGATTTAAAGAGAATTGGTATGTATTCAGATTCATTTTTAAATTAGAGTAAAAAGTGTGACCAATACAGAGTATTAGGGCCATGCTAAGAAAAACTATAAGCCATATTACCAGAAAAAAATCGTAATATCATGACATTATTCTTGTAATACTACTTTATTCTTTATTATTTTGACTTCTCATGCAACTTTATTCTCATAATTTTATTATTTAAAATTATTCTCATAACAATTCTTATTTAAAATCATAGCCTTTAGAATGAATGGGTAGTTGTTCAATTGACACTTATGTTAACTACCAAAAAACCTACAGTGACTTAATTGAAACTGACAAAAGCAACAATAACTAAAAATAAATAAAAACAGAAAATCAAACATTACTTTTGAAATTTGAACAACACAATTTCAACGAATAAACAAACAATTTTATTAAAGTTGAGCAACTTAGAATGCTTTAATATTTTTTACCTTACTGTTCATACAATAAGAAAATACTCCCCTTACGTCTCTACTATACGAGTAACTAAATATTTTGTCTGTGAGGACTTCGTTTTACTAAGACTTTAGAGCTCAACAAGAGCACAAAACCATCACTCACATACACGCACACCTGGTAGAACCTCTGGAAAACCAGAAAGGTAAAATCATAACACTGTTCAATTGAGAACACACTTTGCTAAATTTCTGTGATCCAGTGCTAATATTTTAACACAGACCACAGATATATAAATATGCTGATAAATTTGATTTCAAATGGTTTCAGCATACATAAATTAAAAGATTTTAAAAATATTTAACATTTAATTGTAAGATTTTAAGGAGCTGGCAAGTTTACTTTGTAAAAGTTCAGAGAACAATATTCATAGCTAAGTTTTTTTGTTTCCGCAGCTACAATCTGATGCTGTGAGTTTAATCTTTAAGTTTGAGCTTTGTTTATTCACAAATAAAAATTAGTAAACTGCTATTATAACTGAGTGTTTTTAGGTTGGCCAATGAAACTACTTGCCCTCTCCCAGATTTCACTAAATCCGACACAGAAGCTGTTAGAGGTGCTGATGTTTTTAGCAACAAAAGGGGCCCCTGAGTCAAATTCTGCTGAAGGCCTCATGCGGCCTTGGACCGGCCCTGCACGACGAGTTAAATCCGCTGTACTGCGCAGAGATGCAGAACAAACAAGAGATTTAATTTAATGCTACTAATGTGGCTTTAGTAGCTCTTCCATTTTGTGTCTGTTGAGTTTTTAATAAGAACCACAAAAAATGTTTTTGTTGCTCGAGTTTTAAGGGACGAGTTTCTCAGATCTCAACGTGATCAGTCAGCAACAACTCTGGCTGACTAAATGGACAAAGCATTTGGTGTGGTTTGATGCTTCATGTAAACAGAAACATAATACCAAAAATCATAATAAAATAATATAGAACCAGCGTGATGCGTGACTACGAGGCGAGCGCGAAAGCTCCTCACTGGGCTGAACCTGCTCGAGGAAGTTAGCGCTGGTTCGTTAGCCACTAACGCTCCGGCCAACTGGGACCACAGACATAAACTTTATCAGTACAGACATTAAAGGGAGATTTTACAGAATCTAACTATGAAGTTGTAATATCTAATGATATTTTGAAGAAACAAAATTAGGAGAAGAAAAACAATAAGTTCCTCAGTGTTCCTTTTAGCTCATCAGAACCTCCATCTTGTTGGGTCAACTCTTTGTGAAGCGGACCAGGTCTCAAACCAAACAGCTGTTTCAACCAATCTGCCTTTCTGTGGCTGGGAGATCTGGCCCAGTTCCATGGATGGTTTTACTGGATAGTTTCCCAGTTTGGCTCACTCCAGAGAAAATTTATATTTGAAGTAACTCAGAGCCCATTGAAAGATGCTGATCAAAAAAACCATTGCGGAAACTTTACCTAAATCAGTGGTTCTTAGAGACTCCCTTCCATCCACCAGTCGTTCATCGTTGTTTTTTGTTTGTTTGTTTTTTTTTCGTTCATCCATACCGCTTCCCGCGCCCCCCTGCAATGGGGGGGCGCGGGAAGCGGGAAGGTCAGAGGTTCCCACAGTATGGGAACCTTTGACTTATTGAAAACACTAATTACTGATTAATTATTTTAGAAATATTTTGGAAATTAAGTAAGTTTTAATGTGTTCTTAGATGGCGATTTGGGCTTAATTTCTTTCTCAGTTTTATTGGAGGTTGAGACTTTCTCTCATGTGTTTCTTCAATACCTTGTCCATCAAAATACAGAGGCTGCTTCCAACTGATGTACCAACACCTATTCTTTTTTTTTTTCTTTTTGCTTACGTTTTAGCTATGTTAGGAATAGACCATAAGAAGATTCATTAAAAAACAAACTGATAGATATATACAAGCACAAATTGATCATTAACCACATAAACTACAAAACTGTACATGACTCTTAAGATGAAAAGATTGTAAGCTATGGTTGCAACTTCTAGGTTGCATAAATGCAACCTAGAAACTTTTAAAGTGTAAAAATATCTGAAAAAATGTGAACAGCACTGAAGTTATTTCACAAGCACAATCCCAAGAATACGCCAAACATTTACACAAAGACATTACCACAGAACTCTCTATAGTGTTTTTAAAGTCTAGATTTTCTACATGCGTTTAGCTTTTCATTTGGAGAAAAAGGTCGCAAACTTACGTCTCTCTCTCACAAACACTTCTACACGTAGTCCTCCTGACAGAGCTGCCTGCCATTGATCATAGTCAGACTTGCCACAGAGTGACGTGTGCTGTGGACTGAAGTCATGCGTGTGTTATAATGTGTTGGGCTCTGTGGGGAGTTTTTGAACATGAAATGACAGCAGCAGCACAGCTGCTGGTTGAACTGCTTCTTGAAGGTTTTGCTCAGCAGGTAAAGGGCAAACGGGTTCATGCAGGAGTTAGTGAAGGCCAGAATCCGAGCAACAACGCTGAACACGAAGTGACCCAGAGACGTATCCACCTGGCAGAGGAGAGAAAGAAACGGATTATACATATGTCCAGCAGTATGAAAAGGTATTTTGTCCATTTCTTCATTTTTTTCTTCTTTTTCTTTTACACCTTAGTGTTTCATATCATTGCTCAAATGTGTATATATGTCAAATATGATGAGATTAAATACACTTTTTTTAATTGTTGCTTGTTCATGAAAAAAGGCTTAGCAAACCAAGCAGGCACTTCAACAGCATTGTATCAGGAATATCACATTATAACCGGCTCGTACATTGTAATGAATAAATGTTATGTTTGTCAAAGTCTATTCCATCCATCCATTTTCCTTACACCCTTGTCCCTTAGTGGGGTCAGCTGGTGCCTATCTCCAACCACGTTCCGGGTGAGAGGCGGGGTCACCATGGACAGGTCACCAGTCTGTTGCAGGTCAAAGTCTATTGTTAAATTTAATTATTCCTATTATAAAATACATCTCCTTAAAAACTAATTATTTATTTGTGTTTGTCATTTTGGAACAGCAGGACTATAGTCAAGCTTTTATTTAAAGACAACTAAAAAGTGTTAGATTGAAAACCAAACTGAAAATCCTCAATGTAAAACCAATAAAGGCTAAAACAACGTTCTAAGAAACAATCCTGACTAACTATAATGGAGAGTTGAACTAAGCTCATATATCACAAATACTGTTTGTACACAACAACAGTAGTCACTGGTGCATTTGCAGAGTACATTGATAGAGTAGGGAAACCAAATCTGGTAAAATATGACTTAAAATTACTATCTTGTCAGAAGGTTTTTTTTTCTAATCATTTTCCTTTTTGACTTTGTTTGAGAACTTTATGTGATATATGTAGCATGTCAGGTGAAAAATATAAAGAACTGAGCCCACTTAGCTTTTTGGAGAATATAACCTCTACTTTGATACCAACAAAACCTTTTACTCTGGCAAGACTGTCAAAAACTTGTCGACAGCAAAAGGAATAGATTTCTAAAACTGAATAAATATAACAAAAAGATTATATCTAGGCAGAAAAAAACTAAAATTAAAACATGAGCAATTTAACATCGACGATTAAATCAGACCAATCTTTAACAGTTCAGAAATATTTTCAGAGAAGCAAATAAATAGAAGCAAATAAGTAACAAATGTTACAGTGTTTAGTAACATTTGTGCCTTTTTTTCCATGTCTATATTATAAGGCTTTATGAAAGATTATTAGAAAATGAATCAACAGATTTTTTTTTTTTTTTTGCTTATTTTATACGGTTTGGTACTCCAAACAGATTTAGGTGTGAGGTAACATCTCAGTCCATTTAACTTAATGCAGTGTCGGAACTGTGAGGAATAGATTTTTAAAGAAAAGAAACTGCAGAACATTTTAAACTTCAGCTAGACCAAAATCAATGACAATGTTCTTCAAGGTTACCTGGGAGTAGTGATAGGAGCGGTATAAGTAGATGACGTGACTGGGCAGCCAGCACACTGCAAAGAGACCAACGAACACCAGAACTGTCTTGGCCAAGCGTTTTCTGGATTCAACCTGTTGATTGTACAAAACCGTTTCAAAATGTTATCGAGGAATAAAATACATACCTGGCATTAAATACGTATTTTTTTGGGTTTTTTTGCCATGGTATCAAAACAAACATAAAACTAATGGCAAGAGACATTTAAACACAGCTTGCTGACATTGTATTGTATTATACTGGTATTTTGAAAGTAAATCCAAAACAGATGACGGAAACTAAAGGTATAAAAACTATAATGGTCAAAACGGCAGGATGGATAGTTTTCATTTGAGAACGTCACTGAAGTGGTGACATTTAAGAAAATAACATGGACATTTTCAGCTTGTTGTTGTAAGGAAACTACAATCAAAGCTAGTATACTACTTAACACTAGCCTGTCGTCTTGCATGGACAGTCCCCTCCATGGGAAGGTTGGACGCACTCTTGAAAAGGCTGCGGGCGATGAAGGTGTAGTACATGCTTATCACCAACAGGGGGATGACGTAGAAAATGAGGAAGGAGGCCATGGAGTGAATCTGAGGGTGCAGTTTCCCAGCGTGGGGGTAGGGGGCGCAAGTAACAAAGCTCTCGTTTGTAGAGGTCACATTGAAGGTGTGGAGGTCCGAGTACACAGCCTCGGGGATTGCCAAGATGAGGGAGAAGACCCAGATGAATGCCGCTCGCAGGACAATGCTGGTTGTGGTGGTCGATTTTTGAAGATCGAGAGGTTTCACGATGGCCCTGTACCTGATTAAAAAAGTAGATAATACATATTTTTAATTCTTAATTAAAGTGATTTCAGAGAAATCCATGGGAACATGTAAAAACGGTTCTCTCAGTCTTTTATTTTTAATAGTAGGACCAAATAGCACTTTGAATGTAGCATCTGTAATTTTGTTGTACTTGCAGCAAGGCCAGTTGTGTACAACGGCAATAAGGCTTTCGATTCCAGTCAGTTCTGTTCTTTGTGCTTGACAGAATACGTGTCAGATGTTAATAGGCTTGGTTGAGCTTTTATATGGTCACTTTTCATTTTGTAATTTCTTTAAATTGCAGGAAAATGTACACCACTTCCTAGATATATATGTATATAAGAACTCACGCCTCTATTTTTGACTAAATTAGTAATACACGTTGAAACACCTAAAAGTGTGTTTTTTTTTTAATCTAAGCTGGAGAATAGGAATTTATTTTCCGAGGCACATATCATAAAAACCTTTTATACTGGAACACCATTCTTCCTCTCTGTGTGGGGTACATTGTATGCAAGTAGCAAGGTGGGATGGAAGATTGTTGCTTTTATGCCTCTAAGCCACTAAAGAATGTAATGATACAGCCAGCAAAAATGGAGCACTTTTATGATAATCAGCACAATCAATAGGTCAGCGATCAGTCCCTGGTTCCACCATTCTTCATTTATGTCAGGACAATAGTGTGACCTGTGCCAGGCAGCATAAGATCTTTTTTTTTTTTTGCATACTGACTGCCATAATAGTGAAAACTTGCTCAGAAATATGTAATTTACCATTTGACTGACATGAAAGGAAATGTACCTATGGTAGTTAATTTCCTTTTCGGGATTAATAAAATATTTTTGAATTTGAATTTCCAGGCTATTTGAGGTCCTGACAATGTCATGAGTGCAACTTCTTAATTAGCTGACATTTACACAGCTGAGTGTCTGTATTTGTGCTGCATCTGCATAATCACCCTGGCCAGTTCAATGCATGACTTGAAAGGTGATAAGCCTCAGCATGGAAAAACCTACTTCAACAGCGATGCTATTCAGAAAGTATCACTGAGAAGTACAGACGCTGGTCCAACAAGCGTCTTCAGGGAGTGGCCGGTGCTGCAGAGGGATTTGTCAAAACACTTATACAATCGTTGTATGACATCTGTCTAAAAAAAAAAAGAAAAACACAGTAAGCCTGTCTAATATTTGTTAAGGAAACCATTTCAAAAATGACGGTGATAGAGAGCTTCATCATCAGTAAGACTTGAGGTTGTCGTTTCTGTCAAATATGGATCAACAAAGTATTGAGCAAGGAGTGTGAATACTTACTTAAATGTGATTTATTAGTTTTTTGTTAGTAATAAATTTGCACAGAAGTTTTTTTTCTGCATTGTCATAATGTGATATGTGTGTGGATAATTTTCAGGAAAAGATTCATTTAATGTGACTTGGGTCAAGGCTGTAAAGTAATAAAATGTGACAAAAATCGAAGCACTGTGAATATTTTCCGGATGCACTGTAAAGCTTAATTTAATCTGCAATGAAAATAAAAATGTCACCAATATCTTCGTGTGGTAAAAATCTTTACAAACAATGAAAAAGAGAAAATAAAATATATAAAATCTACATTCAGGGGAAAACATTTTATGTAATATCATGTTAAATAATCAGCCATATATGAATGATATAAAGGGAAGATAAATAGAAAGTGTTTGCTGTTTTATATGTTTTCTATCTCTGTAACGAAGTTGCCAGTGTACATCTATTTATTAT
Organism: Girardinus metallicus; assembly: GCA_903067095.1. Taxonomy (NCBI): domain Eukaryota; kingdom Metazoa; phylum Chordata; class Actinopteri; order Cyprinodontiformes; family Poeciliidae; genus Girardinus; species Girardinus metallicus. Next base: position 13,694 of record CAEGAE010010611.1, read on the forward strand.
TGTTTTGTTATATATATATATATATATATATATATA
>CAEGAE010010632.1:0-35980 GCA_903067095.1 Girardinus metallicus
TACATTGAATTAATTTCAGATTTTTGTATAACTTTTCTTCAAGTTAACAAAATGAGCTGTTATTGTTACAGGTTAATTTTCTAAACTACAGAAAAGTAACTGTTAGAGAAGCTCAAATGTGAAAAATTGGACTGATGTTGATATGAGATAGTAAAACTGCTGTTATGTTAGATTTACCAATGTTTTATTTTATCTTTTTTTTATCTGATTACCCGATTAATCGTAAGAATAACCGATAGATTACTCGATTACTGAAATATTCGTTTACAACAGCCCTAGTATGTTTTGTTTTATTTGAAGTTATTTGCACTATAAAATAGACCAGAAGTGCTTGTTAAGTTTTGGTTTTTGCAGTGTAGCCTATGCATGAGTTAGAAACCTTCATCGTGGTTATTTTTAACATATAAAATATGTGCTTCACTGGTTGCCACCTCGCTGTGCAAATGAGTGCACTCTGCTATGCTTTATTGAGAGAAGCCTGCAGTGAACGATCAATATCCATTCCGCTTACACACTAAATGTATTAAAAAAAAAAACAGAAGGAGCCTCTTTTCTCAGCACGAGGAGCCATAAACGATCTGATTGGATAAAATACAGCTCAACTCTTTTCAAACTGTTTCCCGTCCTTCTGGTGTTTTTGGGCCGCAGCTTTCTGGTGGTCCGTGTCCACCAGGTTTCCTGCGCTGTTCTCGGGTTCACACTTCGACCGTTGTCTCTGCTGTGGCTCCAGCTGATGCATGCACGTTGCTGGTAAATGATGGGGCTGCTAGAGCCGGGAGCCTAATTAAGACAGGCCCACTACCAGACCTGAACCCCCCACTGGGAGGTCAGTGGAACAGGAGACGGACTTCTGCTGTAGGTGATATTACAGGGTGCAGAGTTACTAGCATTGGCTAGCTGTCTGTTCACACCACGTCTGCTGTAAAACGGACTTCCAGATGCCCATTCTGTCTCACAGGACCTCAGAATCACTCTGCCATCTGGGAAGTGATACAGAAGCACAAAGTTCAGTTTGTTGCCACAAGCTGCCAACGCATATATTATCTCTTTTCTTTTGGATGCTAAAAGAATGCACAACATTCTTTTGCTAAATTTCAGACACAACAATGCTGGAAATTTCAGCTTAAAAGATTGTTTTTATTGAACCATTTAATAAAGTACAGGAAACCTTTTCTTACTTCCTTGATTATGTCTATGTTTGTTACATTTTTGCATAAATCATTCTTAGATAATGAGATTTTAATCTGCTCAGTTCTACCTATGTTGATCTGCTTTCAGACTGAGCCGTTTTGGGGTGTCCTGTCACTTTAAATCTAAATAAGCTGCTGCTGGCCACGCCCCCCCAATTCAACATTTAGGCTCGCATGTGAAAATGGCTGCCAACAGATGCACAATTATTCAACTGTAAATTTTTAAATGACTGAATTAAGAAACTGTGTAATCCCCCCAGTGCTGTCAAAGTGTGAAGGAAGGTGATAAGTAAACAGCAGCGACAGACAGTTCAGGTTTCTTCTTGGTGAATTTTATTTTCTTAACTTCCCAGTAGCCAAAATTTTACTAGTTTTAAACAGAACTGGAAACAAACCTGCGTTTCATTAGTCCGTACCACTAGAAAATATAACAGATTTATATTTAACAAGAAGTAAGATTAATTGTTTTTACCTTTTAATTGGAGTTATCATTTGAAAACAGTTTTTTGTAATTACTCAGGTTTCTAATTATTTAAAACGCTGAAGAAAGTGCAAAGGAGAGGGAATTTCACAAAGACTTAATCTTTGCACATTAGGTTTCTTTCTGACTTTCTCATAAACACATAAAGCAACATGTGAAAGTATAAAAACCCATTTAGAATATTATCAATAAAATTTTATTTCTCCGTCTTTCCTCCTCTTTTAAACAGGAATCAGAATCACCTGCACAACACAGGGGGTAGTGACTCCGCAAATAATGAGCAACATAAAACTTGTTAGGGCATTTCAAGCTCTTGAGCCGCCCCCAACCAGATGCTGCCCTGGGCAGTGATCCACATTAAAAACTTTCAACTGTTTCTGTCAAAATGACTGGAGATTTGGTGGCAGCATTGTTATTTTTTTTTTTATCTCCTTCCTTATTAAATGAACCGAACAACATTTCTGCTAGCATCTGTGCTAGCTACTGTTATTATGTAAAAGTGCTATTTCTGTGAGCCACCAGTAGAGGGAGCTACAGCACTAACAACCTCACTGCCTCAACGAAAACGTTTGATGCAAAAAATAATGTACTTTCAACCCAATCACATTTCCATGACTAAGAAAATACGTAGAAAACCTAAAAAAGAACACACTAATAGGGTTTAACGTATAAATAAACAGACCTTTATCAGGTTCTGAAAGGATAAAAATCCAACATTAAGAGAACAAAGATGAAGACCAGATGGGAAAGTGTTTGAAAACGCAAGTAACCCCTAGTTCGACCTGTCAATTAAATTATTTCTAGACTTTAGATATATAAATTTAGTTTTATATGCCATAACTTTCAGTCTTTCTTATTACCCTCCCCTGAAAAGGTTGCACATGAAAATGTTAAGGTCGTCAGATGGATTTCTCTTCTTCTGTTGCATGATGTATGCGAACATTTTGAATATGTTTAATGCATAATGAAAAAAGGCATCAAAGCTCCTACTTTTCTCATATCAAAAATTCAACAAATCCAAGCGAGAAAAAGTCCCAGAAACTGGAGCCTGTTGGGTTTATTCATCTGTTTGGTGGATTTTTGTGCTCATTCGTCTAAATCTGTAACTCCATTTTCACAGGGAGCAACATGTCTGTTAAAGCATTGCATTTATTTGCAAAGACTTGTTGATCCAGCTCTTAATGCCAGTGTAAGGGGAGTTAATTGAAAGATTAGTCTGGCAGTTAAAGTTGACGCTCCTCTTGGTGGATTCTGGTTCTTCTGAAGGATTTTAAAGCTTGACAGATTTACCCAGCCTATTAAATTCTTGGTTCTGTAAATCTGCGAGACCCTTTTCACCACTACCTCACCGCATTGTCTCCTGCTCCCGCTCTGAGCGCTTCTCGTCTTGAGCTCCTCAAGGGCGTCATCAGTCTCTGCAGACCTCGTTGCTCACTGAAGGGTGTGGGGGGACTTGAGTTCCAGGGAAGCTTTGAATAACACAGAGAGGGGAGAAATAAAAGGAATAAGCCCCACAAGCCCTCAGTCATCCAGCAGAAAAGAGGAGACGCAGGAATAACCATGCCTGAGCCAGTCCCTGAAGGTATGCAGATACTTGTTATAACAGCATAATTTATCCTAATTACAGACAAAGACTTGGTTAAGTCACAGTGTTGATGCTTGAATTTAAATGCCCTGCTCTGGTTTGACGTTTAAAATACACGATGCTGATCGTTTCTAAAGCATGTTGTGAAATAAGTGGAATCATCTCAAATATTTATGTGAGAAAAGCAAGTTTAAAGCGTTCACTTATGAAAAGTAGCTAAGAGCTGCTAGGATTGTATTGTTTTGGGAGAAAAGAAAAAGTGGATTGTTTGTACTTATTACACTCAAACTGTCTACAAGTAACAAACTTTAGAGTATTTAATTCCCCAAATTAAACCTCAAAATAAAAAAAAAAAACATTTGTAGATGTTAGAGAAGATAGAGAAAAGTGGGTTAATGATGCAAAAACTAAACTTTCTTATTGCAAGTAACACAGGAAATTAAATTATTTCTAGATTTTAAGTTTATAAATGTAGCTTTACATGCCATAACTTTCACCCATCCACCTGCTATGACATCATCGTTGTGTATTTGTGAAAGACACCAGAGTCATCCTCGCTGTCTGCACCATCTATCTGGAGCAGAGCTGCTACTGTGTTAGTAATACTTTCATACTGCAGCTTATTTGCTCTGAGCTCTGAGGGACTCGGGTTCATGTTCCAGTTTCTGCCTCAGTGCATCGCATAGACAACACACATTACGGCTATTTCAAAGTTTTTAGTCTTCTATCGTCATGTTGCATTCTTTAACTAACAGGAACTTCTAATACATTTTCCGTATGTGCTGCCCTTTTCCAAGCCTGCATGAACTCGTTAAAAAGCATTAATAGTATGCAAATGACCTGTTCCTTATACTACTTTCATAGCAAAAGAAACTATTAATGAACATTTCTTTTGTTGACCTAGCTAGCAGCTACTCAACTCAGTATTTTGTTCAGCTAAACAAAACTGAAATGCAAAGCTTGCAATTAAATAAAGACAGATCACGACTGAGGAAGGCATTAAGTTTAAGTTTCCCAAACACTTCATTAGCTTCAGTTCCTAAAGACAAAAGGTCTGTGCATACTCTGAGAGAACTGATACACTGAGAAAACACAAACTGTGGGCAGAACACCTGGCATCAGGCTGGACTGGTAGCCAACAACTGAAATGTAATTTAATGCGGAAACGCAGAAATTTTCAAAGTTCTGCTTTTGTCTGAGAACTGTACTCTCTTCCCTGGTGATGCAGGAACCCAATGACATAACGCAGTAACATAATGCCACTTTGGGACGGACTTCCTAAGAGGTCTGCGCTTGAGTTCTTGTGAAATATGAAAAGTCCTAACAAAAAAGGAAAGAGTTATTCATGACCACTCTGAGTAAAAAACTAAAAAAAGAAATTTTAAGCTTTATTTTGCATAGTTTGTAAAATCTTGGACAGAACAATTTTTTTTCCAGTTCTTGCACCATAAATATGGACCTTGAGCTACCTAAAGCACTAAGCTAATTTGAATTAGCTAAGTGAATTAGCTAAATTGAATTAGCCAATTTGAATTGGCTGAAGTTTCCTACAGACTTAGCTAGTTTGAGTTCTATTACGAGTTATCAAACTTAAGTTTTCTAAACACTCTGCTAGGTAAAGTATTCTTGCATGTCTTGGGTTTTCTAAAGACTTAGCTTGTTTGAGTTCCCTTAAGAGTTATCAAACTCCAGTTTCCTAAACATTCAGCTGGTTAAGAGCAGATCCCACTTTTGGTTGTTAAATAAATAACTTCATGGAACCCTTAAGTTAGGCGTTCAGATAACCTGCGACCTTCTCACTGTAAAGCTTGTTTGCCAAAAGTGTCTGTCAGATATGAAGGTAAAAAATATTGACGATACAATCCTCCTCATACAGCTCACTTCCTAAGACTCCACACCCGATAGGCTGCAGTTGCTAAAAGTGGATCACTATTAAGAGAATTTAAAAACTCAGTCTTGTAACTTCAATGCCTTACTAATTTAGATCTTAGAAGGCAATCAAAGTGCAGGAGTTAATTTTCCAGGCAGCTTAGTTAAATTACAATTTGATTCAGAGCTGTGAACATTTTATTTCTCAAACTTTTGGCTCACTATGTCTTATCTACAAGATAAGTTGAAACTGAAAATCTGAGCTGCTTCAGTCAACAGCAGCCAGATCCCGCCTCTCAACTAATTGCTAAAAATACTCTGGAATAAGCAGTGACCTTTCACACTTTTTTCCCCATGTAAGTTCATGAGGTTTCACCCCACCCCAGCGCAGGGTGTTGCCTTTCCACGTTGCTGTCCCGGTGGAGATAAATCATGGCGTAATCTGCCAATTTTAACCAGAAAGTTCCTCCTCGGTCAGCCGTTCTGAATTTGGCTCGGCTCCAAGGCAGTCCATCAAACACAAGACGGTTTTCTAGTCAATGGTTGGAGGCGATGCTGTGATTCATGATCATAATTCCCTTCATCACTGTGTGCTGATGAAACACTATGAGAGTAAATTGAACCATAACTGCTCCGCGAAGTTTTTCCAGTCCCTCAGCGCCGTTTGTCTTTGTCTGGATACAAGAACCTTGACTTGAAATGATGACATGATTAATTCTCTCTTTGTCAATGAATAATGGTGTCTTTAAAAAACTCTTAGGAACACTATCTGTCACTGCGAAATCAATGAGGAAACGACGCACAATAAACCGAAACTGAAAAGGAAACTCCTACCCTGAGTGGCAGCTCTCTGATGAACTGCTTTTAAAAATAAAAGTTGGCTGAAAAGCACATTATTTATTGTGTAGTTTTAAGACAAACTAAAAAAAAGGTGAAAAACTGAATATATAAATTGTATATATTTCAATCTAGATGTGAGAGTTTTCATTTAAAATGTTCACACAACTGGGATCCTGCAGAAAACAAAAAAATAATCAAAGTGTTGATAATGGCTGGTATGAATTTGATAAATAATTCCTGTTAAAATCTGTCATGGTCATAATGTAATCTCAGGAGAAGTGGATTTGGCATGGGTTAGTAAATGGGAAAAACTGTTATGATATCTGTGGCTGAGATGCAGCCGTAAACCCAGCGTGTCTTTAAGTCCCTGTCATTAACGACGCTGTAAATCAGATTGTCAGAGTCAAATATAGAAATGTAAACAGACGGCGAGGCGAAGGGCCGATCCGATTCTTTCACACAGAAAAGAAAACATGAACCTTAACGTAAAGCGCCTTGAACTTTCTCACCTTGTGTCACATTACATCCCCAAACAATGTTTTTGTAGAAGAAAAGGAAACTCATACAGGGTTATTTAAAAAAAAATTTAATCGAAAAAGTGTCAGCCCTCCAAAATTTTATATTTATGATGCTTATAAACCCCTAATGTCCTAAATAAGATCTGTATTTATGCAGGGGTTTCTGAAGGCTTCTGATTTTATTTAGGGGTATCCGAGTAAAAGTGGCACGTAAAATCTCAATGGAGTACATTGAGATTTTACGTTTGGCGTTTGGCTGTAGCATCACAAAGTGTTAAAACAATCTTTAACAAAAGCAGAAAAGTTCTCCCTATAAAAGAACAAAACACGCAGCCCTCTCCCCAATATTTATGTATTTTGCAGACTTGACCTACATAGCATTAAAAATTAGACTAATTACGAGCCTTGCACAGTTCTGCACATGGTACCTCTGAGGGGAACATTTAAACTGTGAGGAACAGCTGTGCAGACGTTGATTACCCCCGGCTTCATCCCAAACTTGTTGAAGATGATCAAGACTCTCGCCTCTCCCGGCGGATTACTCCAGCAGATGCTGATGCAGGTTTACCTCCATGCAGGTGTTGTGCCCTCCAACAGCCTCTCAGAAGTTTGTCGAGTAGCGTTCTGTTTTTGAACGTGTCGCCTTGATGTTCTCATTTAAAAGGGAAAATAAGCCGCAAGCAAACCACCACGAAGAGTAAAGGTTCTCATTTAAGACGGAAAACAACCACGCCAACAGCGGTTAGCGTAAGGCTAAGAGGAGTAACGGTTCTAATTCAAAAGCGCATGCGCTTGACCCTTCTACGTCACGCTCTTCAGAACTCCGCCCACTCCGCCATGACAGACGTCAAAAAAAAAAAAAAAAAAAAAACAGACAGCCGTTAGTCTAATGTCGCTTCTATTTAGTTGATTTCGCTTTAGAAATGACCACAGGATGCTGCGCGGTCGGCTGCACAAACAAACACGGATAGAAACCAAACTTGTCATTTTATTGCACAACTTCTAATGAGGAAAGATACGGTGGGCGATGGATATAGCAGCTGTTAAATCTTAGTGACTGTCAGCCCTCGGAGTGAACGCATAATCGCAGCGAACAATTTTTACAAGGTAAGAAGGTTGGCGTTCATATACTTTATAAATAAGTATAATTAGAAAGATGTTAAATATTGCATTATGGAGAAGGTACGTTTAACCGTTGGTAACCATGGAGACAATGCCGCACCGCCATGTAGCCTAGCATGTATGGAGAGAAAAAAACTGGTTAGCATCTTGTCTTTTGTACATTTTTATGCTGCTCCGGTGTAAAGGGAATCGCTGTTTATGACGTAGTGACATAAATCACGTGGTGTGAATTCAGGCGAAGTCGGTAATTTGATGAACGCGTCAGGAGGGAGGAGGTGCGGGTCGGTTGCTAAGCTAGCTGCTTCCAACTTTTGTAAATCCCGCCGTCTGTGAGCCCCGACCAGGTGAGCTACGTTCACAGACAAATTAGCTTAACTCGAATAAGTAGAAGCCATGAATAAACTGGCAAAAACAATTTCAGACGCTCTGCTCAACACTCCCGTCCCTCACTTCCGACGTCCATCATGGCGCCTCGAATGATTAAGTGACGTAGCTGCAAAGGGTTAATGGAAAAAAAAAAATCTTTAGTGTTTCGGCACAATAAATTAGCAATGCACACTGCTGTATTTTGTATGCAGTCACAGTGATGAATATCATTTTAAAATTGCACACACCTTTAAAGAACCTCATGAAAACATTCGTAACTCTGTGGTGCAAAAAACATAGAAAATCGATTTATTACTGCATGTTTGTTTGTGTAAGCTTGAGATGAGGCTGCACATGAAAACGACCATTCAGACTAACAAGAAAAAGACAGAATCAGAACTAACTGACTTTATTACCCTGTGAAAATAACTCAAAAATAGTCTGAGTAGTTTGTATCTATTTTTTTTTTCTTTCTTTCCTTCTTAGGAAATTTTTCTGTTTAAGCCCACGTTTGACTTGTTTTGCTTTTGCGTCTTGTGGAGCATTTCTATCCTAGAGAAAAAGGTACAAAACATCACAAATGAGATATTAACATACATGGAAAAATCTTACGAAATGTTACAGCAGAAAGACATGCAGTGATCAGTTGTGCCAAATGAACTGATCAGTACATTATTATGAGAGAAACCTATTGATTTCAAGGTAACGCAAAAGGAAAAATAAAATCCCTCATGCCTCCTAAGGGTCTTCGTAATGCTACAGGGGGCAGTGGTTAGATTTTTTAATTTCTGCAGCTGAATTTCAAGCCGGCCCTCAATCGAGAGGTGAAGCTCTTCTGGTTAACTTGGCTTACTATTCAAGGAAAGTGCGTGCAGCTTGGGAGAACGTGGCCTGGTTTCAGGGAGGTCATAAGATACCGTCCCTGGCCTTTAAGATCCACTGAAGCGACCCCAACGGAGACACTTGGGGAGCCTGGGGTATATCATACGCCTCTATTTCAGTTGAGAATTTTCTTTTACCCGAATTAGGTCTCAACAAAGACACCCTCATTAAAAAGGCACATCCCCTCCCTCCTTTATGGCTCTAGCTTAACCTTTTAATCATGTCACTACATCAGGATATCCGTTTCAAAGATCTGGTCCAGATGTGACACATGAAATTTCAAAGGGGAACCTTCCTGTTCCTGTTAAATTTATGTCATCGCTTTGGAGCTAAAAGATTCCTGCTTTATCTAAAGCTATCAATTCCAGGCTAACATCTATATAAATATTGTCAACAAGGTGTAATTCAAAGGTTTAACATCTGTCAATATCTGTACAGGTTACCATCTTCATGTAACTTTATATACAATATCCCATAACAGCTTTAAAATAAATGACTTTATAGCAGAAACATGATCAAACACTGACATTTTTGGAAAATACAAAAAGAAAGTCATTAAGAAAGAAACTCTTTCTTTGTATTTTAAGTTTGTTTCTGTTGGATGTAAAGGTGTCGTGATAAAGACTTGTACTTCTTTTAGCCCCCGGCCTCCAGGCAGGATGAGGATACACACTTTGGCTCCATGCAGTGGGAGAAAAATGGGAAAATAATCTGTTTAGAGAGCAGAAGCACAGAGGGACGTCTTGGTGTCACCAAGCAACCGTTGGAAGCTACCAACAAGCTTTCTCTGTCTCACCATCACAAATAAGAGTTTTCTAAATTCAGCTGGGACTTTAACTGGAACTAAAGTCCAGTTTCACACCAGATCACACTTTGATCTGGTGTGAAACAAAGAATCCTTGTAAGAGTGGGTCATCACTGGGTCTTATTAACCGTAATAATCTAAAATAAACGGCCAAATCAAAGCAGAAATGCATAACCAGCCACCAAGTCAACTTTTTCCCTTAATCTTTAAATGTAACGTTGAACAGAAGAGGAAGAGAGGACGCCGGACTCTAGAGAGATTAACGCAAACATGATTTCTTTTGTAAAATTTCCTACAAAAATCAAACTTATTGAAAGATTATTTTCACATCTGTACCAGGGGACCTGATAAATGTGTGTGTAAAATGTAAACGACGTGCGTAAGTAACAGTTTTCTTTGTCTGTTTCACAGCTAAACCGGCGGAGGGTAAGTCAGCGTTCCTGCTTTTGTCCCATTATTTATGTTGTGCCTCCTGTTATCACATTGTGACACATTTATGGCTCATATGTATTTCTTTTAGAGTTTTACTCACAAATCATGTCGAGTGCTAGTTTCATGCAGACGTCAAACATTTTTTTTAATCAGCTTTCACAATGTTTTTTATTTATTCATGGACGTTCTGTCAGGAGAGCGTCTCTATTTAAATTATAAATGGCGCCGCGTTTCTACTGTATGCTGTGGAACGGGGATATTAATACCTTCTGGCATTCTGGGTGAAAAGCTGCTCTTTTGTACATTACATCATTTGTAAATTGAATGTGGTTTGAACTTCCTCTGCTGTTAGGCTCTCTAACGTTTTGTTTCTATGGTGATATAACTTGTTATGCTGCGTAAAACAAACATGCATCGGCAGCTGATGAAGGTGAGAGGCTCCTGTAATTTTATTTTCTGTGATTTGAGGTGGGGTTTTTTTTTTTTTTTATGTGTGTGGACCTGAGTGGGATCAGGTGGAGTGATTATATTTTAATAAAACCTCTTTGTTGAGTGGTTTAATCATTCATAAACCAGTTTTCTACCAGGTTGTAAGAAGATGATGCAGTTTTCTCTGCAACTTTGCAAAATATTACAACCTGTTAAACTTTTCTCACATTTTTCACCCATTAAAACTACAAATTTAATGTATTTTATTGAGATTTTCTGATAGATAAACAGGAAAACATATGCAGGACTCTCCTGTCATGATGATAAATTTTGCTGGACGATAAATTTGAAGTTATTGCGATAAACCATTACACTGCTGTTTTGAGTCCATTTTTAAGTAATATGATAATAATGGCAAAAATAATAACGCAAGAGAACATTTTGAAAGACCAGTAAACTTTACATTTATGAACATTTAACACTGGAAGACATTTTAGATATCCAAAATAAATAAAACAACAAATAAAATTTATTTTGAAATCTTTGTAAACAAAATCGTCCTTCAAAATAAGAGCTGGTTGAAACCAAATCACCGAACTGAAAACATTTATCATCCAGTTTTTGGTAGAAAGAGAGAATGTTTTAATTCTCTTTTTTAATCATGCGATTGATTGATTTATTGATTATTATGACAGGCCCTAGTCCTGCAGAAGAAAGAGAGTTGCAGTTAGGGGGAAATGATTTTTGTATTTGATTGGTCTACTCAAATTTCTGGCATAAATCCAATTGAAAATCTGAGGTGAGGCTTGAAAATGCTTTTTCAGAAGCTCTCCATTACATCTGATGTAATAATGCCATCTTAAAATGGCATTATTTACAGCAGGAGTGTCATTTCCACTTTGGGCCATATCAAAAATCTCAATGCTCTTAAAGGGCTGGTTGTGCCAGAATATGTTGATGAAACCAATTAAACTGTTAAAATGTCAATAAATGGCTGTTCCTCTGTGATTTTGATTGTTTTAATGGAGGATTTCTTTTGCAATCAAAATTACAGATTGTGTGGTGCCAATTTAGAAAAGGAAAAGGGAATTTTTATGATATTTGCGCTAATGTGTAATGTTAAAATGTGATTTTTTTATTATTATTATTATTATTTGTATCAATTATGACTTTAAAATCAAGTAACTTAAACTCTTGAGAAAAAATTTGGAGTAAAATCAGAAAAAAATGTAGAGATCTGTTGATTTTGTGAGAATTTTGTAGATTTGTGAAAAACTGGAAGGACTTAATGACGTAACTTGGAGTCTAGAGGGCCACATAAAAAGCTCTGGCGGGCCAGATTTGGCCCCCGGACCTTGAGTTTGACACCGGTGATTTACACGAACAACTGCTAGAAACACCAAAATATCCTTATGCACATTTTTTTCAGTTACTGATTAAAAATCTGGAATTTATAATTTTTTTAAAAAGTTTTTTTTATTTTATGTTCTATCCCAGAAAAATCCCAGTGAAGTTATAATTTGACAAAATGGCTAAAAAGTTTGAAACGGTGTGAATACTTTTGCAAGTGACTGTATCAATCTTTTCTCTTTTGTTTTGTGATGATGGTTGAATATTTTTAATTTAATATTCATATTTCAGTGTGATTCCTCAGAGTTTTCTGTGAATTTGAACGTTTATTCATGGACTGATTTTTTTTTTTTTTTTTTTTCTGAATGAGACAGAGAAAATAATCCATTCATGTGGATTATGATCTTTACTGACTGAGTGCAAACGGATGCATTTTCTGCATCCATGCGCTGCGTTTCCCCACATTGACCTTTGGACTACATTTCACTGCAGGCATGGAGAGTGTGAGAAAATGTCTGCAAGTGTTTGTTGATCGAATGATTTGGGTCAAATTTAAACCTTTTCCTCTTATTCCTCGGCGATATTCCCAAATGTACTTATCTCTGAGATATAATTACAGTTAAAAAATGTATTTGTATTAGCAAAACCATATAGACAGAATATAACTGAATGTTGTTTCCACGCACACTAATTTCCCTTCGTTTCCTTTAGATGCGCCGCCAGCAGATGGAGGTAAGACTAAATCCTGGCAGTGAATCCATATGGATGCCTGACTTGACATATAATGTCCTAATGTATTATACACACATACATAATCTGTTTCATGCATGCATTAAAAAATTCATACATGCGCCACAATGGAAGCAGCTGCATGAGTTGTGATTAATTTTTTTTTTCCCTGACGACCCTCATAAATTATTGATAAATATATAAAACGACTTTAATGAACATAAAAAATGAAATTAACATGGTGGTGGTCACTAAGCGCTCTGCTGCTATAATGCATAATTCATTTCAGACTCGGTGGCCGGTGCGTTGCTCTTCTCTCCGTTCTGTATATTATATGTTGCATGTGAGATTTAAAAAAATGCCCTTGAGCTTCAGAGTTGCTGCTCTCTGAGCAATAAGCTGGATTTTTTTTTCCTCATATATGTAAGATTGTGAGGATGCTTGTTATCTATTCTGGGTATTATATGCATGCAGAAATACTGAAGACAGTACTTGTAAGCTTGTCTGTACATTTTGATTTGGCTTCAGATGATTTTTTTTTATGCGACTGCATTCGATTTCTGCTTTATTTGCACACGTTTCATCGTTTCTGTGCACAAGCTTTTGCTTGAAAGCAGCTTTTTCAGTGGTTTTGCTTCCTTGTCTGCACCAGGTTCAGAAGCAGACGATGATGGTAAGAATAAAGGAAATGTTCACCCGAGTGCTGATAACGTTATTTCACTTGTAGTTTTAGTATTTGATCCATTTCATCCCTATTAATTTTTTACGGTTATTGGATATTATTTTTGACTGCTTTAACGTGGACTGATCTAAAAGCCGTTTTCTCCCTTTCGTTATTCTAACGTTTTTGTTTTGTTTTTGATGTATGCAGGAGAAGCAAAGCTGAAGTTTTTTGTTTTGAAGTTTTCTTTGCAATCAGAGACGCAGCTGTAAGGAATAATGAAGGAGCTTCTCCACGCTGATCACCTGCGAGTTTACTCTCAGCAATCACACTGCAAAAACACAAAATCTTACCAAGTACTTCTGGCCTAGTTTCTAGTGCAAATATCTTAGTATTAGTATATCTTGGAATAAGACAAACTAACTTAAAAGAAACTTTTCAGCAATATATGCGCCCTTGTTTTAAGTACTAGTTCCACTGGCAGATAAATGAAGTTGTAAAATGGGAAAAATTTATTGTTATAAGTGAAATAATCTGCTAATGGAATAAGTACTACTTCATCAATATTAAGGAATTATTTACTTAAAACAAGCCTCTATATTTCACTACAAAGCTACTTGTAAGTTAGTTTTGTCTTATTTCAAGTGTTCTAACATATTTGCACTAGAAACTAGACCCCAAATAGTTTGTAAGATTTTGTGTTTTTGCAGCGCTGTCATTCAAATAAAACGATACTTTGTTGATCCCAAAGAGAAATCAGTTAAGTCATAATATTATCAAATATAGTGCACTGGATAAAAATCAATCAGGTGAAACATTGTTTATTGGTATAAACTACCAGAACTACCTTTGTAGTTCTAAACTTCGTCACATCGTAGTTAATGCGATGAATCGGAGGCAGCAGCTTTCTCTCGTTCCGGATCTTCCCAAGATGTTCAGGAAACAAAAAAGGAACTATTCACTTTTGTGTCTATGTGATAAATTAGTATTTAGTTAATTCACCCGTGGGCGCCCCTTTCTGCTTCCCGTCGTCATGACGCTGCGTTTGCCCTCTGACCTTTTCACGATGTCGCTCCCTGAGCAGAGGCCTGTTCCTCCCATCTGTGACTTATGACGCTGCTCTCTGCGCTGCTCCGGTCCCGCAGGCGGTCCCGACAATGAGAGCAGAAGCACAGCTGTGTTGAAGTACAACACAAGCAGCTGTTACTGCTAGCATACCAGCATCATCTGATTTCGGGGCACATTTATGCGCGGCTCTTGGGCGAAAACCGAGCCGCACTTATGAGGTCAAGCGGTGAAGTCATTGAAGAAATCTTTAAAGGGGACCTATTATGCAAAATTCACATTTTGCGCATATTTGTACTTCCATTTGGGTCTTTCTTCTAAAAACAACCCAACTGCTTAAAAAAAAAGAAGTTTTTTGGCAATAAGTTAATATCTTTTGGTGCCTGGAAAATGAGACATTTCAAACACCTTTGGGATGTAACATTATAAATCAGAAGGCACTGCTCTGTTACCTAGCAACACAAGCTGAGCTCCAGCATGTTTGGTTTTACAGTTTTGTGCACTTTACAATGGCTGCTGGAAAAGACAAGTGTTTTGTTCAAATTCAAAAATACTTCATTGATCCCAAAGGGAAATTAAACAATAATTGTTAACTTGCCATCCAGAAACCACCTGCTGCATTCCTGTTGGTTGTGCAGGTGGCTTCACTTCTGCTTTTCAAAGATGTTACTGTTGCATAATTGTGCATCTGGTTGCAGCCATTTTTACATGCGGGTGTAATGGTTGAGTTGGGGGGCGTGGCCAGCAGCTTATTTGGATTTAAAGTGCCAGGAGGCCCTAAAACAGAACTGAGCAGACTGAAATCTCATCATCTAAGAATGATTTTGTGCAAAATAATGTAACGAAGGTCAAATTTAAGCACAGGATGAGGATTTGAGAAGCATATTTTATGATCTCGGATGCCTTCAGATAATCTTGTTAAACTGGACAGCAGATTTGTAAATGAAATGACCAATAAAGTATGTTGGTGGTTAGCTCAGGTTTTACAAGAGAAACCCAGGAGCTGACAGTCATATCAGCTTGCCTGCTGGATGCACATGAGAAGAGCATGTTTTTTATTAATTAACCAGGAGGAGATTAGATGTGGAGATGTTTTATAAGGATCAGGGCTTTAGGACCCATTCACAGCAGACTTTACAGGTTCTGAGAGAGATTTTCTGGGATGCAATGCTCCCGTTCGTACAGCGCTATTAACAAGAGGAATCTTAACAAGTAGGTGAGGCTAACTATCCATGTTCTCTGTGCTAATAAAGTGCTAATATTGCTATGCATTGGGTTCTCCAATGGAACAGAGAGAAACACACACACCTCCAAATTGCGGGCATAGCCTGCTGACTGAAAGACAGAGAGAAGCTGTTTTTCAAATTAAAGTTCACATGCAAAAGGTATTTTTAATGCAATAAAGCATTGTATTTAGGCAGCAAAAAAAAGAAGGCAAAAAATGTAAGATAATGTTGATTTTATTATAAACATTTATGTAAGAAAAGGGGCCATGTGTACGAAAGAGAAGTCACTGCAAAACATTTTTAGTCTTTTAAAATTAAGATGATCAACATTATAAACTGTCTCTAGAATCATATCTGCGTTTAGTGGGGTTACTTCTTAAATTTGATCCCTGAGAATTAATTTTTATAACTCTGTGATGGTGAAAATGCATAACTTCTTGAGTCTTTGAACCGTCTTCCTTCAATGACAAACATCAACAGTTGCTGCTGATCGAATGACTTCTTACCAGGAAAATATCCAATATTTTCCATCATATCGCATCAGGCTGAAACCATCTCCTCTAAAAATAATCACACCAGTGATTACATCACAACTAATTTACATGGGTTTTTAAAAAAACAAACAGAAAAACAAACTAAGACTTCCTCTGCAGATGGAAACTGGATATTTCAAATTAACGATGCAGTGAGAGTTTGCTTTCATCTTGTTTGTTACAAAAATTGGAAAAAATAGGGAGGTTGGCAAAAAAAAAAAGATTTTCTGCTTTGTGTTTTTTTTTCAGTGGCCCTTAAAGTTCACCGTTCCTATCGCCCCCAGAAACCTTTGCAAACTCGACCCCAGACCAAGCTGCCAGAAGTCGTCTGCTCCAGGATACGTTTCCTTCACTCTGGGTTGCCGTCCGTCAGTTTTAGCTTCTATTTTTGATATTTACGATACGTTTCATCACCTGTTGGGACTCCAAAGCGGGTATTGAACTACACCGAGTTTGCCTTTGCCGTATTTATTACAATAAGAATTTCCAGGAGTGAAGAGCTGATCATACCAAGGCTGTTTCCAGACATATAAACAGGGGGATAGAGTTAAAGGGGGATCATCTCCACTTGGGCCGCAGCCATGTGATCTGGCCCACTTAATCGCTACCAAACAGAAGCTAAGCAGTTTATATCTGCGATGGCGTTCGATGGAAGTTAGCCATTCTAGATGACGCAGGCAGATTTATACCAATACACATGCATATTGTAGGAAAATCAACTTTATACCGTACGACCTTTTGGTATCAGTCCAAAGAAAGCAATCAAAGTAATTTCTAATAATTGTTTTGATGTTTGACAGTTAAACCGAAAGTAATCATCTGATTACTTTGCGTCAGTAAAGGAAAGTCGTGATCCCACCGTCATGAACAATAATGTGTGACGTGTAAATATCGTAATAATTTCATCTCTCTCTAAAGCTGCTTGATCCCAGACCATAGAGCGTCTTTCAGGCTCCTCAGTCTGAAATCAAACTGATTTACTTGCCGTGTTTATTTCCTGTTGACCTATGGTACAGTATAACTCCACATTGTTATACTTCCATATGTTAAAAAGTGATGTTTGTTTTTCCCAGCTGAGAAAAACGCTGCGGGGCAGGGTAAGAGCGAGACGAGTGACATCACAGTGACGCTGCTGGTCTGCATGACTGAGATGATTGAATCCTACGTGTTCGTTAAATGTTGCGCTTTCTCTGTTGTGTTGCTGCAGCCGTGCAGACTGCAACAATTTGATAGAGGGGACGAATGTGGCAGAAAGATTTATAATAAATTAGGATTTTAGCTGCATTACTGAAACGTTTTGTTTATGCCTGGACTTTAACTGAGCCGTTGATCAAGTATGTTTTGGTCTGAACCATCCTACTGCAGCTCTGGCTGTATGTCTAGGGTCAAAGACAAGCAACCCCACAGCATTACGCCACCATCACCGTGTTTCACTGTGTGGATGGTGAGCAATATCAATTTAATTGCATCATTTATGATGATAATGCATTACACAATTATAGCCAAATACATTTATTCAAAGGGTATTTCCAAAAAGACACACAGGACAAACAACCAGGCATACACACTCAATTTTGCACCAACCAGTTATCAACACAAATATAAATCTTATTTGTTTACATTATTATGTACCTGTCAGGTTCATGCCTTCTCATTATTTGTTAAAAAAAGGCCAATTCCAGGCGTGTCATTGTTACAGACCTGAACTCTAAATCCAGAACTGGCACCCAAAGTGTGGAAGTGTAAAGGTCACCAGCTGCTGCGTCTTGGTAGAGGTCTTATACTTAGTACAGTCTGTCTTCATTATGACGTCGTGAACCCTCTAATTGGCACTTCGCCGTTGCGTTTATATGTCGCTGGAACTTCTGCTTGCCTGGAAACGTTATTGGCTCTCTGCTGCGAGGTAATGTTGCTGCTTTACTCACAAGAAATCTGAGAAACTGTTGATTAAAACGAGCGTCCAAAAAACACAGAAGAACCATGTGATACATTTTTAGAAAGATAGGATCTGTGTAATAAAAGCATGCAAGTGTCACTTGTCTGTAATGCCAGTTTAATGTCTGCCATCATTAGCAGAAGTCCTGTGGATTAGGGATTGTTATTGTAGCCCTTGGAAGCCATCTTGGGAATGTTGAACACGGAGATTAGCGATGTTTTATAATATGTGTTGGTGCCCTCAGCTTGTGTCGTTTTGCTGCACTCCTATTGCGCTAAAAAAAAAAAAAAAGATTTTAAAATGGCATCTAAAATGTGAATTTCTGAACTTCTTACGGTTTTGTTTCAGAGAATCAATCGACTTCACTCTCTGGGCTTTTTGTGGAGAAGCCGGCGGAGAACGTGGTCGCTGTAGCAGGTCAGGTTCACTTGTTTCTTGCACTGCAAAAACCTAAATGTTCTAAAAATATATCTAGTTTCTAGTACAGATATCTCAGTACACTGAAAATAAGAGAAAACTAAGTCACAAGCAACGTTTCAGTAAGAAGTAGGAGCTTGTTTTAAGTAAATAATTTCTTAGTTGTTATGAAAAGCACTTCATGAAAACTACAGGTCTGTAGTTCCTTTTACAACTAGAACTTTCTCTATTAATATTAAGGAATTATTTACTTAAAACAAGCTCCTATATTTCATTGAAAAGCTACTGGTAAGTCAGTTTTCTCTTATTTCCAATGTACTGAGGTATTTGCACTAGAAACTAGACCAAAAGTACTTGGTAATATTTGTGTTTTTGCAGTGCGCTCACTCAGACGGGTGATTTCCAATCCGTGATGCATCAGAGTCGATTGTTGCGTTTTTTTTTTTTTTGTTTTTTCTGATTGGACAGGGTCGGATGTGACCTTCGTAGCCAAGGTGGACGCCAGCACCCTGACGAGGAAACCCACCATGAAGTGGCTGAAGGGAAAGTGGCTGGACCTCGGCAGCAAGGCGGGGAAACACCTGCAGTTTAAAGAGACCTATGACAGAAACACCAAGGTGTGTGTGTGAGGGGGTGTGTGTGTGTGTGAGAGCCCATCCCTACGTTTCAAAATCATCTTTCAAACTATAACACTTTGCATAACTATTGAATATTTCTGAAATTCCATCACATCACAACCACAAACTTCAGTTTATTGGGATTAAATATGAAGTGGAAGAAACATTCTACATTTTCACTCATTATTAGTAAAACTGCTCTAACTGGCGAGCATCTGCTACCAATGATGAGGCCTAGTCCGCACGTAGTCGGATATTTGGGGAAATTAATACATTTTCACCTTTCATCCACATAAAAAAATCAGTTTTACGTCAATAAAAATTATTATTTAAAAAAGTAAATCAAAGTGGAGATTTTAAAAGTTTTGTTTGCATGTTTATATCAGAAAACGTAGGTTTAGGGTTACAAATAAATTCCTGCATAGCCACTTACTTACTTTGACATGATTCCCAAGCGACATCATTTTATTAACTTTATATCCTAATGCAGTTTTTAAAAGTAGTCCAACTTGTATATCTTTCCACAGAAATGAAACTCCTGGCAGCATTTTTATTAATCTCTAGCAGGAAGTTGTGGTTGCTTTCAAGGATTGGCTGACATAAGTTTTAGCTTTGCGCTACACTGCCCCCTATGGGTTTGGCATGTTTAAAACAACGCTCAGGGGCGGATTAGTGCTGGTTCATATGAATAAAAACTTTTCTGAAACCGCTCCTGTGTGTACAGATATATACTAAACTGTACACAATAACTGAATTTAATTGTATTTTTTTAATTTACTGATTCTCACGTGTAACAGTGGAGAAATGACAAAAGTAAAATTTCCGATCATACAGTTAATTTTGTTTTATTTACCCTTATTAATTGAAAGTTACCATGACAATAATACGTCCAAATTCTTATCACGATGAGAAGTTTTTTTACGATAAATGAAACTATATGATAAATGCCCACCAAGAGAATCCTAGTAAAATACACAGAAGCTTGTAGGTCTAATGCGACAAAATATAAAGGGATTTAAGAGACTTGCATCTTCCTTCCTCAGATCTACACATATGAAATGAAGATCATCAAAGTGGTGGCTGGAGATGCTGGAGGCTACAGGTGTGAGGTGACGGCTAAGGACACGTGTGACAGCTCCACCTTTGAGATCTCAGTGGAGGGTGAGTGAAAACGGACCCTGTGCCGCGGCGCGTTGCTGCGGATTCTGCATGCTTTACCGTTTTGATCCCTCAAAGCAATAATCTGCGTTGTCGGCAACTTCTCTTGTTACAGCTGCACATCAGGAGGACCAAGCAGATATTTTGTCTGCATTCAAAAGAGCGTGAGTGCTTCAGGGATTGCTCTGCTGTCTCTGTGTGGGAACACATGAACTTACATCCTATCTGTAACATTTTTAGTGTGTGTGAGCAGGACTTTCGGTCCATTTTACTTTGGATTAACTGTGTAAAGTCAGTTTTAAACACAGTTTGTTTCTACATCCAGTGATGCTGGAGAGGATGAAGGAGATCTGGACTTCAGTGCCCTGCTGAAAGCTACTAAAAAGTAAACATGATGAGCACTTAGTTAGCAGGATTATCAGTTAGGTTTTCTTTAAAATGTCCTTCCCATTGCTAACAGGAAGAAGAAACAAAAAGAGGAACCAGAGATTGACGTGTGGGAGTTGCTGAAAAGTGCCCACCCAAGCGAGTATGAGAAAATCGCCTTTCAGTACGGCATCACCGACTTGAGAGGCATGCTGAAACGTCTAAAAAAGATGAAAGAGGTGCAGAAGCCTAGCGAGGGTAAGTCAGAGGGGTGGAGACCAGCTGGAAAGAGACGAGGGGTTACAGAGTGGGCAGACGGTGACATACTTTCAGCTTGTGGGTAATTTCTCTCTCTGTTTGAATTCCCAGCTTTCCTGAGGAGGCTCGAGTCTTGCTACTCGGTGGAAAAGGGCAAGAAAATCGTGATGTCATGTGAAGTTCTTGACCCCAACGTTCAGGTCAAATGGTTGAAGAATGGCCAGGAGATCAAACCCTCGGCAAAGTACATGCTTCACAGCAGCACCCAGCACACACACATCCACTCTGACCAGTTCGTTTTGGTATAAATATATTTATCGACACGTTTCCTTCCTTGTTGCCTTGTATCATGGAGTCAAAATAATCAAGCTGAGATGGACTCAATGGGCAGCGCTTTAAATGGGCAGCGCTAAAATTAGCAGAAGCACAACGTCGCATTTGGAGACGATTCTGTTGTCACTGGGTTTTATTTTTAGCCGGTCATAAGGAGCCTCCCAGTAGAAAGAAGATCTTATTCCCCCCCAAGCAAACACACTCATATACCCGTCAACACAAAGAGCTCCGTCACGGCAAGTCCTGACAAAAGCATTCAAGCCCCTTAAACCCAAAATGTTATTATATTTTATATAATATAATGTAGGATTTCATTTGATAGACCAACAGATTGGTGCATACCTCTGTTATAATCGAGGATTTATTTTTTTTTCCCCACAATTGAACATTGAAAAAGCGTGGCGTGCATATTTAGCCTTTTGAGTCAACACATTGTCGGCTTACCTTACCAGCATTTTCTGGATGTTTCTCTGCCAGATTTGCTCATCTGGAATCTATTTGTTTCCATTCTTCTTAACTAAAAACTTAGTTGTGCTAACCCTAAAGCACTGGGTGTTATTTAGGAGTTTAAGATTACAGTAAAAAAGGCACACCTCAATTTTCAAATGTCATAAACCAAGTATCATTTTCCCTCCATTTCAACATAATGGACTACTGTTTGTTTATCTGTCAGATCTCTTGAAGCTTCTGATTGAAATCTGACAAATTAAAAAGCGTATAGGATGTGAATACTTTTACAAAGCACTTTTTAATACAGGTGCACCAATTTATCAGCACCAATTTTCTTAATTTTGGGAGATTGGTGATCTGTCTCGGCAAAGGTCTAAAAATCAACCACTGTCCTGTTCTGCTCTGCAGGTGGGCCGGTCTACTTGACTGATAGACCGGCCCACCTGGTCATGTCTGCATGTCTACAGTTAACAATAGTCACCCCACTGTTACCAACTTCAGTGTCTTTCTTTCTACATTTAGCAGAATTTCAGCCAAAAGAATTTGGTATCGCCAAGATTAGAATCAGCAGGTCAGGCGTCTTCCAAAAATTGGTAATCAGCGATCTGACAGAAAACTGCGACCGGTGCAGCCCTACTTTTTAATGCTTTTAAGCTGAAAAGTAGGATCCCCAAAAAACAAACTCAAATGAATACATAGGGATGCAAAAGTCTTTTTACGCCACAAACGTGGCGTAAAAAGACTCCTGATCTTTTTACCAGGTACGTCATGGAGGCCAACGGTAACGTCCGAACACTCACCATCAACAAGGCCAACCTGTCTGACGATGCTGCGTACGAGTGTGTGGTTGGCGAGGATAAGTGTTCCACAGAGGTGTACGTCAAAGGTGCATCATCCACTTATGTTTACCGGCTTGCTGCCATCATCCACTGGAAGTTACAGCCAAGAAATACCATGAAATAACAGCTCTCCCCTAATGGTTTATGCAGAACCCCCCATCACCATCACCAAGCTGATGGACGACTATCATGTGGTGGTGGGAGAAAGAGTGGAGTTTGAGATTGAGGTGTCTGAAGAGGGCGCTCACGTCATGTGGTCAGTAAATGCCATCAGCATAATGTTTACCATCACTTAAATCCACTGAAAATGCTTTCCGACGTTCCTTCGTCTTCACGTTTATGTGTTTATGAATGGAAAGGTCCTTCGAAGATCAGGAGATTACCAAAGACAAGGATTCCTCAAAGTATCGCTTCAAGAAGGACGGAAAAAAGCACACGCTCATCATCCAGGAGGCCACGCTGGACGATGCTGGGATGTACCACGCCTGGACAAACGGAGGGCACACCAAAGGAGAGCTGGAGGTGGAAGGTACAGCAGCATCACTCGCTCAGCCTTTGATACTCGGATATAAATATTTCATGATGTTAAATGCAGAAGACAGAGCTGTACTGAACTGCTGGACAAAAGGCTCCATGTTTTATGCATATAAATAACAGTGCCTGCAGAACCATTCACTCCCCTTTTCTTCATTTACATTTTGTTGTATTAAAACCACACGTTTCAATTAAACTCATTAAAATTGACTGTAGAGTTTTACATCATGTTATAATGTTATTCCCTGGAGTATTGCCTGAAATCCTTAAATCTTCCATGGCCACCATTCAGGTTTTTTAAAATGGTTGGTGGAACCGAACGCCACCTCTCATAGCAGCCGCTTACCCTCGACTTCTCCTCTCAGTCCTTCAGACTAGCCAGCTGCAATTAGCAGACACTTGATGGAACTGCACATCTGTTAAGCTCTCAGTGCTAACAGTGCTTAATGGTTCACTGGTAAAAACGTTACTAAAGGGTTAACGTTGCAGCGATGTTGTGATGACTTCCTGAAGGCGGAGTTTCAAAAAGAGCAGGAGTTTCTTAAAGAAGCAGAAGCATTACATTACAAAGTTAAATTTATTTGTCATATTTGATATATACAGCATTTTAGTTAACATAGTTACTTGCTATAAAATGACAATATGTGACTGGAAAACGCATAATACTGCCTCTTTAAGATATTATGCAACAAAAAGTTGTGCATAAGTTCAAACTAAAATGTAATATTTTAGTCTTAATAGGGTAATGAGTCTAAATGCACAATTCTTTTTACAGTTTTCTGTAATTATAAATAAATATTGTTAACATGTTGCACTGAATGTTTTTTAGTTAGGGCTATCAGATTATAAAGTTGGTTGAATACAAATACAAACCTAAACTTTTCTAATTTTTTTTGTAATTTTCCTTCCACTTCACAATTATTCGCTGCTTTTTACTGGTCTATTACGTCACATAAACATTTTAAAACATGATTTATGATAACACCCGGGTTTTCATCGTTTTGGGGGACCAAAAAGCATACACAAAATACAAAAATTGTGCATATACACTAATAAAATATCATATGCACACATAAGACTAAGATTGCACATATAAACTAATAAAATATAGACTCACCTTTTGTATGTGTGAGAGTGATGTCACGGAAGAGGCGGGGCATCATTTGGAGATCAGGTCGCGCATGCGTTGATACCACAGTGACGTCAGCTTCAAGTTGGATATAGGAGCTCCATGATGTTAGCGGCGTTTAGCTCAAGGTAAATCCGATTTATGAATGCTAATTTCGGCCAACCGTTCTCTCCCGGTCCCTCCTCAAGCGCTCGGAGGTTCACCGGCGTTAGAGGTGCTAAGGCCGCTTTCTGGAGAAAGCGGCCTTAGCACCGGCGTTAGAGCCGGCTCTAACGCCTTACTCCGGCGTTAGCTCCGCTTTCTCCTCAAGCGCTCGGAGGTTCACCTATGGCTCTGACACCGGCGTTTATCTCAAGGTTGATCCGATTTATGAACGCTAATTTCGGCCAGCCGTTCTCTACTGCTCCTTCCTCGGAGGTTCACTTAGGCTTTATTCAGGTTCTAAGGCCGCTAACTCCGGCTATAACGCCGGTGCTAAGGCCGCTAACTCCGGCTCGAACGCCGGCTCTAACGCCGGTTCTAAGGCCGCTTACTCCAGCTCTAACGCCGGAATAAGCCCTAAGTGAACCGCCGAGCGGTTGAGGAGGGAGCGGGAGAGAACGGCTGGCCGAAATTAGCGTTCATAAAACGGATTAGCATTGAGCTAAACGCCGCTTACACCAACTTGATGCTGACGTCATTGTCGTGTCAACGCATGCGCGATCTGATCTCCAAAGGATGCCCCGCCTCTTCCGTGACATCACTCTCACATACAAACATTGAGTCCCTGTCACACATACAGAAGGTGAGTCTATTTTATTAGTTTACATGTGCAATCTTAGTCTTTTCTGTATGCGTGTGAGAAAAAAAATTGTGTGTGACATTTTAATAGTATATATGTGCAATTTTAATATTTTGTGTGTGTGAGTTTTTAGTAGTGTGTGAGAGACAAAACATAGTTTCTGTCCTAAACGTTCCTCATATTTGACATCTGCATTCGTCACACAGAAACATCTACCAGCTCTGTGACGTCATGATGCTCTTTGCCGCCATTTGTTGCGACCTGGACTTACGTTTGTCCCCTGGTCTGTTTCCTCCCGTTCATTCGCCTCTAATCTGTCCTCTGCCCCAGGCGACATTTCCCATATTCCCAAACAGGGATGCAAGATGAAAACATAAACTAAAAATTGGAGTATAGACATTTTTCATAAGTGTATTTGTGATCCTGCCTCTTTATTATTAAATTGAATATAATTTCAGATTTTTGTATAACTTTTCTTCAGGTTAACTTAGAAAGTGAGCTGTTATTGTTACAGGTTAATTTTCTAAACTACACAAAAGTAGCTAGTAGAGAAGCTCAAATATGAAAAATTGGACTGATGTTGATATCAGATAGTAAAACTGCTGTTATGCCACATTTACCAATATTTTATTTTATCAAATTTTTTTATGCGATTACTCGATTAATTGTAAGAATAATCGATAGATTACTCGATTACTAAAATATTCGTTTACAACAGCCCTAATCTGAAGTAAAGATGTTTCCATCAGGAATCTGCCACAGCTCCATGCGTCTGGTTGTTTTCTCATGAGTTTTTCCTCTTGTGTATTCAGAAAAGGAGCTGGAGGTGCTGCAGGACATTGCTGACCTGACAGTCAGGGCGACAGACCAGGCCGTGTTCAAGTGTGAAGTGTCCGATGACAAGGTCACAGGAAAGTGGTTCAAAGACGGAGTGGAGGTGTTGCCAAGCGAGCGCATCAAAATGACTCACACCGGAAGGTGAGAATAGCAGCAGGTGGACGAAATGTGATTGGATTTTTGTTAAAAGTTGAAGGCAAAGACATTTTTGCTGTTTCGTCCAACTCCATGTTGTGTCAGGTTTCACCGGCTGGTTATTGAGGATGTGAAGCCAGAGGACGCTGGAGACTACACGTTTGTTCCTGATGGATACGCTCTGTCGCTCTCCGCCAAACTCAACTTTCTGGGTGAGGAGAATGGAAATATTTCCTGAGCTATCAGGCGTGCATATCATTTATTACAAATGTAACACCTTCCAACTCATTTCTTTTCTCTCAATGCAGAAATTAAGATTGACTACGTGCCAAGACAAGGTAGGACTCCTAAATCCACTGAAACAGCTAATAATCTAATTCCTGTTGCTGAGTTAAATTTGTTCACCATGTCCCTCTTTTTATTTTTCAATAACCAGATCCACCAAAGATCCACCTGGACACCACAGGAAACATGGTCTCTCAGAACACCATTATCGTGGTGGCGGGCAACAAGCTTCGTCTGGATGTGGAGATCACAGGAGAACCGGCTCCCACAGTGGTTTGGTCCAAAGGAGAGGAGGTGAGGGCCTGGTAACAAGCATCCAATCTCCCAATTACCAATGACATGGGAACCCAACCAACGCCGCCCGCTAATATCTAAATCCAAGTGTTTTTAAAGGCCTCCTTTAAAAACACTTATAACTACCTGCTTCAACTGATCAGACACCAAATATACCTTAACATGCATTAACACACACAGTGGAAAACATCTTAGCACTAGAATCTAAGATCAAAAGTCTTCCTCATCTCCACTTGAGGGGCTACAGCCAATCAGTGCCAAGAAAAATAAATAACGCTCCTGGATTGACGGCTTTTCAAACGCTAACCAGCCGCATTTCAAGTAGTGTTGTGTCTATGTATTTCAGCTTCCCAGTTTGCTTTCCAGTAAGTCTGTAAATAAGCAAATTTTCAGCAAATAATTTATAGGTACATTCCACAGAAAAATCTCTGAATACTGAAACGTGAAATGGAACGGTTCAGTGTAATTACGCAAATAGCTACAGATGAAAATATGTGCCGATATTAATATTGCTGTTTTGGTCGATAACCGATATTCACCGATATTATATATAATTCGCTACTGTTCTGACACATTTGGAGGAAATAAAATGAGGCCCATTTTTTTTCGTGTTGGATTAAATCTGCGATTTTACACAAAACCACAAATATTCCTTTTTATGGCATTTTGTACATTTTGAAAATAGACGCTTTATATCCTTTTTTTTTATTATTTTGAATGAAACCAGATTTTTTTTTACCGAGATTTTAGGATGGAATATGGAAATAAATATAGGTTGTTATTATTGGCCCAGTTTTATTTATCGGGCCGATACCGATATACTAAGATAAGCTGATACCGATGTTGGTGCTGATAGGTAGTGTATCCCTACTACCAGTATACAGTTTCTGTCTATTTATGAGTACTTTTTACATCTGTTTTAAGATTTTTGACACAAGTATGATTTTACAAAGATAATTTTTGTTATTTAAGTTGGTTTTAAAGGTAACATCAGGGCCCTAAGCTTGTTCATTTGTGGCTCTCGGATGTTTACTGAACCAAGCTTCTCTTCCACATGAAGAGGAAAGTTTGTTAGTTATTTAGCGCTAGTTGTTTACATGTATAAACTTTTTTATTTTGCTGACTTTGACTTTAAATCTGGTGAGTTTAAGTGATAAACGTGCCATGGTCCCAGGTGACATGCCTTCCTGTATTCCAGGCGGTTATAGCCACTGAAGGGCGGGTGAGGGTGGAGTCCAGGAAGGACCTGAGCTGCTTTGTCATTGAAGGCGCCGAGAGAACCGACGAGGGAAACTACACCATCTGTGTCACCAATCCAGCAGGAGAAGACAAGGCTATGTTGTTCATAAAGATCGTGGGTAAGGGAAAATTTGTTCATTTATTCATAATTACCAACTACAGAGTTTAACAGCCGTAATCTGGCTTGGTTGGGGGAAAACTAACCTGTGTTGTTCCAGATGTGCCCGACCCGCCTGAGAACGTCAAATGCACCGGAGTGGGTGAGGACTGTGCCACCATCGTTTGGGAACCTCCGAAATTTGACGGCGGTGCACCAGTCAAAGGTAATAAAGCGAGTCTGAAGTTCTTGCACCCTAAAGAGACACAGCTAAGATCTGGGCATTCACTCCAACAGGTTACCTCATGGAAAGAAAGAAGAAAGGCTCGTCCAGATGGACGAAGCTCAACTTTGACGTATACGAACCAACTACGTACGAGGCCAAGAGGATGATTGAAGGAATCCTGTATGAAATGAGGGTGTTTGCTGTCAACAGCATCGGCTTGTCTCAGCCAAGTCTGAACTCTAAACCCTTCATGCCCATCGGTAGGTTTAACAACTGTCTGCACTTCATCTTCCTCGGCCTCCACTTGTCGTTCCCTGTGGGTCTCACCCTGCTTTTCGCCGCGCCGGTCACTAATTCTGTCGAGTCTCTCGTTTTGTCACCTTCAGCCCCAACCAGCGAGCCGACGCGTCTGACGGTCCACGATGTGACAGACAGCACGTGCAGCTTGAGGTGGCTCGCCCCGGAGAAGATCGGGGCTGGTGGTCTGGACGGCTACGTTATCGAGTACTGCAAGGAGGGAGGTACGACAGCGCCGCGCTGCTGGCCGAAGCAGACTCGGAGAGGCCAAAACTGCTCCCGCTGTGACTTACTGCGTGCTGCTTTTTTGTTGCTGCCGTTAGACACCGAGTGGGTAGCCGCAAACACGGACCTGTGGGAGAAGCAGGGATTTGTGGTGCGTGGCCTCCCAGTGGGAGAGAAGATCAATTTCAGGGTGGTGGCAGTAAACATAGCCGGCCGCAGTCCGCCCGCGACTCTGTCACAGCCCGTTACCATCCGCGAGATTGTTGGTGAGTGAACGGCTTCAGATGAGAGCGAGTAAAAAAGGACTTAACGGAACTTACTAAAGCATGTCAGGGGTTTTAACTCGGAGCAGTTAAAGCCAAGAACTCACGAATGTCAAGTTTAAAATAATACGGATTTGCTTTTAACCATAAAGGCTCAAAATTACACATGCTGGTCCTACATCCCCACTAGTAGTTACTCGGATAACCTGTAGCAAACTCTAAGATTAAAATTATATTTTGACTTGTCCAAAAAAATTACTCAAGTAAGAGTAAAATATTATTTGGTAAAAAGGTTATTCAAGCACTGAGTAACTGATCAAAACAGTAATCGTTTAATTTTTGGTTTGGTGTAAATATTGCTACTTTAAAGATCAAAATAAAAATAATTCATATAATTAACTAAATACAAAATAAGAAAATCATTTTTTACAGATAATTTTTTTTCAATAAAAAAATCATGAAACTTTAACCAAAACTGCAGGTTTGTGTCTGAGTCTGGTGAATTTTTGATTAAAACGTGTTTTTCATTCAGTGGGAAGAAAATCCAGAAATTTTACTAAGTAAAGTTTAAATAAGCGTAAAGATACTTCGTAATAAAATGACTCAAGTAAAAGCAGAAAGTACAGCATCGTAAACCTAAAAGTTACTCTGGCAACTGTAACTAGTTGCTACTGAACTCTCCTTTTCCTTTCCGCCTCGGTTGTTTTGACGTCCGTCATAGCGGAGTGGGCGGAGCTCTGGAGAGCGTGACGTCACGTGCAAAGGGTCAATAGCAGAAGCTTTTAATGGCTACTAAAAGCATGTAGTTGACAGGAAATTTGCAGATACATTTATCGAAATACTAGTGGTTAAGAGTCTGTATGAAGAACGTTCAAAAGCCTCAAATTTAATAAATTGTTTTTGTAAATCTCCATAGATGTGTGTTGTTATCACTCCATCCTAAAATACATCCAATCAATAATCCGCCTGCATTCATTCTCACAATAAGTGAATGTAAACATTTTAATGTTGCTGTATATTTAGAAACCTACCGATTCAAAATCACCAATTAAATTAGCAAAGCGTGTCGTGTTTTAACTGGTTTGTTTTTTTTCTGAATCAGAGCACCCAAAGATCCGTCTTCCTCGTGAGCTGAGAACAAAATACATCCGGAAGGTCGGAGAAAAGATCAACCTGACCATCCCGTTCCAGGTTAGATTCAGGACGAGCTCCAAACACATCGGCCTGCGTTTCTTTCTGCTTAACTCTGCAACTCAACGATTATTGGCACTCGTGTTTAAGACGAACACAAAAGGTTTAAAATAAATGGTTGTCATGGAGACTCGGTGACCCCTCGTTGCCACTCTTCCCTGCATTTCTTTAACGATGAGAGATGGATATTTTCATTCACTTCCTCACAGTCCAGCCCACTTTGGCTGCTTGCAGGTTAAACCTGGGTTTTCAAATTAAGGAGTATTTATATAATCCCAAAAGAGAAACTAAATGTTGTTGCAGCAGGAAGGATTTCTGGTAGCAGGCCTCTTCAGATGCAGCACATCTGAAGAGGCCTCTGACTGAAGACTGTCGCTGTGTTGCACTATCATTTTTCCAGATGATATTCCACACTAACGTCCTGGATGGCACCTTCAGTTGTCAGCTAGCACTGCTAATCTACCGCCTTTGCTTTTGCTGTGCCTCTTTAAATGTGTCTGGCTAGAAAACCGGGCAGAGAGATGTTGGAGGAGGAGATATGATCCTGCCTGATGACGGTTTTAATTTGCTCCTTTTCTCCGTTTTCATTTTCTCTAGAATTTGGGGGTTGTGTGAGATTACACTCCTGCAATCAAAGATAAATTTACGATTTTTAAGACAGTTTGACTGCGAAGGCCTCAAAAAGTCTCAGCTGCTCTAATTTTTGTTTTCTTGAATGAATTTCCTTTTGGCTCGCAGGGTAAGCCGCATCCCATTGCAACTTGGCTGAAGGACGGCCAGCCGGTCGATCCCAAGATGGTGAACGTCCGCAACACGAACGTAGACAGCATCCTCTTCATCCGCTCGGCAGAGAGGGAGCACTCCGGGACGTACGAGCTGGTTCTCAAGATCGAGAACATGGAGGACCGAGCCACCATCAACATCCGGGTCATCGGTAAAGTCGACATCATTCAGAAAACATGGATGTGAAACTGGGACAAAATGGCTTTAACGTGGCTGAACTTACCCGAACAGAGAAGCCGGGGCCTCCAGTGAATGTGAGGGTGACAGACGTGTGGGGGTTCAACGCCGCGCTGGAGTGGGAGCCCCCAAAGGACGACGGCAACTCTGAGGTCACCGGATACACCATCCAGAAAGCTGACATGAAAACTAAGGTAGGCAAACTTGTCCTAATGATCCAAATGATCAACGTTTCATTCATTCTTCTAATACGTTACATTTCCCCCCCGTCAGGAATGGTTCACTATTTACGAACACAACAGACGAACAAACTGCACGGTGTCCGATCTGATCATGGGTAATGAGTACATGTTCCGGGTCTACAGCGAGAACCTGTGCGGTCTGAGCGAGGAGCCGCGGATGAGCAAGAACACGGCCGTCATCGCTAAGACAGGTGAGGCTGTGTGTTCATCACACACTGCTGCGTGAGCTGCCGATCCCTGAGAAGTGGCTTTGAAACAGAATAAACTGGGTTCTCTGTGCCGTGTTTCGCCTCACCTCAGGCCTGGAGCTCAAACAGGCTGCCTATAAGGAGAAGGACATGGCCTGTGCTCCTAAGTTCACCCAGCCGCTGGTGGACCGGTCCGTTGTCGCTGGTTACAGCACCGCTATCAGCTGCTCTGTGAGAGGCTTTCCCAAGGTAAACCAGCCTGCTATAATATAAAGCTCGCAAAAATATTATATTTTGGCACATTGCAGCCACACGATTCAAAATATTTTATTTTATGTGATGATATGGCTGAAAACCACATCTCAATATCTCAGTCGATAGTTTGTTGTTTTAAATACTTGAGATTTCGCCAGACTGTTGACGTAATTTTCCTGTTTTATCCCGTTTCCTCTGGAGATGTCGCAACCGTTTTCTCCTTTCGCTCCATGCCGTTGTTTTCTATTTTCAAGCAGTTATGACAAAACCTGAAACTGCTGCTGCGCAAGCGACTCAACATGTTGTTGCTAGGCAACCAAAGAGCGAGCGAGCGAGTGAGTGAGTTAGTTGATCCCACTCGCTTTGCTTAGCTAGCTAAAAGGGGCGGAGTGGCTAAAGCCTTTCCTCTGCCTACATCCCCCAGAATGCTGTGCGGTCTTGGATTAGAGTTTAGGGAAATTATTGAATTAAAAAAAACACAAATATTTGCTCTTGAAAAACATTCCCGCTTTGATTCGCGTCACTGAACTGCTCACAGTAACTGCAATTAATTATATTTTCAAATGTAGTGAAACTCTCTTTGAACAAACACTGGAAAGTATACAAAAACTAAGAAATGGATGGGAAAACATGTCAGGCTTTGGGTGCATAGAGCCTAATAGTTCTGCATCTTTGTTGACTCAAGTGACTGAAAACAAATCCACACTACATTTTCCAGATTTTGATTTTATCCAAAAAGTTTGAAAACCATGTTCCATGTGCTTCTCACCTCCCAGCTTTTTGTAAGCGTTAGCCAACCAAATGACATCCATTTGGTTTTTGCGGTAGTAATAAAGCAGTTCACCTGCCAGTTCACTGCATCTCGGCATTCTGCACCTCTCAGCCCAAGATCGTATGGATGAAGAACAGAATGATCATTGGGGAGGATCCCAAGTTTCTGATGCAGAACAACCAGGGAGTTCTGACGCTCAACATCCGCAAGCCGAGCACTTTCGACGCAGGCAAATACTGCTGCAAGGCTGTCAACGACCTGGGTCAGGATGAGGTGGAGTGCAAGCTGGACGTCCGAGGTAAGGACCGGCTGCAGAGGGGGGCGTGGCCGAAAAATGGCGGACGAGTTATTTGTCTCATAAATTCTTGGCTTCAGTTTTGTAAATGTATTTAAAAGGAAACCTCACGACTTAAAACAAGTAACCAGCGATCACCGCTTTCACTTGGAAAGTGATATAAACATGTTTTTAATCCTTTTATATTGAGCGGCTAGCTAAAGCAGTCCACACCAAACCAATGCAACCGTGACATGCAGAATGGTGCAACGGCAAGCTCAAAGATTATAGGATAATGTGCTTATGGCAAACTGTTTGTGGATTTAATCCACATCCTCAATATCAGACCAATGCTGGCTCATACAAACAGCTCATCTTTTATCAAACCACAGTAAATACCGCTCAGTTGTTAAACTGAAGATTCTAGTAGTTTTACACTAGCGACGGTTTTCCAGTTGTTATTCCTTTTATTTACAAATATGGCCAGTCAGACAAATTTTATGCATTTATTTTTTTTTTTTTATTTTACAGTTGATTTGCTTCATTGACCTGCATTAGCATTTAGTGTTGTACTGCATTTATTTAGCACCACGTGTTACACGGAAATCTGCTGAAGTATTTGAGGAAAACTACCAGAAACATGTTTCTTTTTATCAACCTGTTCTTCATGTTTTTGTGACTTTCCAGCGTTTGATTCTAACCTCAGCGTTTCTGCTCCACAGTTGCCATAGAGCCGGAGAACAAATGAGGAGCCAAACGGCAGAGGATGTGAAATCATGTGAACCAAGCTGCAAATGAAGAGTGAATGTCACTGTGAAGGACACAAGTTATTACCAGTGATTCAAATAAAGTTTATTGATCTGCTCCACAGATTTCCCCCTTACATCTTATTTCTGTTTAAATTTCTCAAACGTATCGGGAATTATTTTAGTCACATTAATATTCAGACACACTATTCTTAGAATGAGAAAACAAAGTCCTGAACTTGTCCCCGGTTGGTTAAATACTTGGTAGTTTTTCTTATTTTTGGCACATCTGGCGGTTTTCTCCTCTACAGGTCCCTGGAGTAGGACGCTGTCCGCTGGTGGACGGACACCGCTATGCTGCACAACAGCGCCACTCCCAGGAGCCCCACTGCCACTGCAAGAGCTGTAATGATAGCTGCAAGAAACAACAGTTCATTTTTAGGCTTTTAGATGTTAAAAAAATAGATGAAACGTTCCAGAAACAAACAGATTTTAGAAAAAGTATTCAGATTCCTTGAATTTTGTCACATTAAACCAAAATGTTTTTGTGTTTTCATATGAATTTTATGAAATGGATCAAAACGAAGCATAATTATGAAGCGAAACGCTCAAGCTCCATCATCAAATTTCCGATCTTTAGGTGGGGTTTTTTTTGTCTTTTTTTTTTATTATTCCATTAAAAAAGAGGACAGAATTCAAACGAAGCTTATAGATCTCTACAAAATACTTTTACTACATATTAACATGATAAACAGAAGAAAAAGTTAAATTTGTGTGCAATATTTCCTAAATAAAAAGTGCAAAAAATATTTTACAGCAAATCAAAACAATTTTTTTTTTTTATGAGAAACGCTAAAAGAAAATAAAATTTCAAGAGGAAATCTGAAGCTAACGTGCTGATTTTACAGCGCTCAATGTTTTGGATTCACATTTTTTAAATTATGACAGATTCTCAATTTTAAGAGGGTTGCTGTAATTTATGACTACGCCTTTATTTAAATCATATAGTGCAGGGGGTCCAAAATGCGGTCCGGGGGCCATTTGTGGCCTTTGGGCTGGTTTTGTGCGGACCCCCAAACTGGAATAAAAAATGACATGATGCAGATGGAGACTTTTAATCTGTAATCCTGGTAAAAATTGTTTCCAACATAATTTTCTTACAAAGCAAAAATGTGAAGTAGAAAACAAAGTAACCAAGTCTTCAAGACTCTCCCTGAAAATCCAACTTTGCTGCACCCAAATCAGCTTTTATTCTTCCTTAAACTTGCAAACATTTTGAAACAAAGTGACCCAAATCCTGTTACTGAAAATAAAATTATTCAATCGAACCCAAGAGAACGACATCCACTTGTTTGAGCAGTAAAATATTGACTTAATCTGATGTTTAAATGTGATTAGGGTAGAACCTTTCCCCCCTACCTGTGCTGGACCACCTGGTCCTGACGCCACACTCGGCCTCCCAGTTGTCCGGCATCACGTCGCGCACCAGCTCGGTGAAGGAGGTCAAAGGGCAGCGGCTCAGGCCGCCGCAGCCCGGCACGCGGCTGGGGTAGGGCTCGGACGAGGATTCATTACGGTAATGCAGCTCCACTGAATAGGATCTGGGTGATTATTAGCATGAGCACAATGAGATGACACACACTTGTGGGAAGTGTTATGTAAATGGGCTTTTTGCATTCTGTGCTAATTTGGCCAAAGCGGCGCTGGACGGACGCCCGGCCTCCATCGGATCTTAAAAAGGAAAATATATTTGAATGGTTCATTCAACTAAAAAGAAGAATGCAATAACTCAAAATGTGTATGTGCGCGCGTCTGACCTAGATACCGCACTTGAATATGCAAATGGCAGAGTGCGTGGAGAACAGACTGGAAGGAAGTCATTACCCATCATCCTCCTGGTAGAACTCAAAGAGCTGACAGGCAGCGTAGGGAGGCAGGAGGCCGTCGTAGACGTCCAGCGCTGCCTGCAGGGTGATGAGTGTGGAGTCATGCTAGGATAAGTGCAAGCAGTGAGGACGTGAGGGGATATGAAGCAGCGCTTTGCCACATAGATAGCCAGTTTATGTGAGGCGCTGAACTTACAGCTGAGTACATAATGAATTTAAGCCCGCCGCCGCCGCCGCCGCTGCGCTCCATGGCGTCAGAGAAATTCCTCAGGATGGCGTTTAGCAACACCCCTGGTAAATCAACACAGAGTCAACAGAGCAAATTCGTTTTCCGCAGACACCAACAGAATCCTCTCGACCCCGTTGAGCCGCTTCCTCTGGCGCCGTCGTCTCCGTCCCATCAGCTCACGCGTGCGACTCTTCCGCCGCGAGAGCCAGCGCTGCACTTCGCATCGTTAGAGGCGAAAACAAAGCGCGGGCCAGCAGCCTCACACACACACACACACACACACACACACACACACACACCCTGCAATATTTCTCCTCACTGTGCTGCAGATGAAACCTAATTTTATTTTTACAGCACATTTCAGCAACACGGCAGTTCAAAGTGCTTTACGTCATAAAAACACAAAGTCACAGAAACGGTCAACAACTGAAGCGTTTC
>CAEGAE010010639.1:0-30397 GCA_903067095.1 Girardinus metallicus
TTAATGAAGAAAAAAAGAAAAAAAAATCTTGATCTTTGTATGGCTTTGATTTGAACGCAGTCTTTGGGCATTTATTTTCCCCCCCCCCCCCCCCCCCCCCCATCCTTTCCTTTTTTGGATTCTCCCTCCCCCTTCCAATCTCTGCAGCACCCACAACTCTTGGAAGTAATTGAAGTTTATTGGACCTAACCAGCACAGCTAGCCTTTACATCACACCTTAGTTTTTCCACTTTTTACTCACTCTTAAATATCACTAATTTGAGTTCCTTGTTTTTTTTGTTTTTTTGTTTTAATGGGCGTGCACGCTTTCTTTGATGGAATGTGAAGTACTCCTTTGTTCAGGGCCTCCTTATGTCCCCGTGTGCTCTCTGCCTTTGTGAACATGAACTTCTCCCTTTCATGTGTGAAGTGAATGACGCAGCTCACAGATCCCAGCTTGGATTTTGTGCAGAAATATGCATTCGACATTCATGCATTCTGTTCCTCTCTGTGTGGGTTTATGAAGACATTGTTTAATTGCACATTCCCTGTTGTAACTGTTCTGGTTAATGATTGTTCCAATCTATGATTCTCTGTCCCTTCAGGTGGCATAGACACGAGGATGGTATAGCTAGAAGGCTGGTCAGTCTGGCTGGTTAAGGTGTGGAGGGGACACCACAGACCACGCCAGAGTTCTGACTGAAAAAAAAAAAAAAATCACTACCCTCTGTGGATCTGCCGTCTCCATGCGTCTCCTTGGACTGCAATTATGGTTACGCTTATCACGGAGCAGCTCCATAAGCAGAGTTTAGAGGAACCTTATCACAAGGGTTTCACATTCAATGCCAGTGTGGTAAGTTGAGAAATAGCAATGAACTGAAATGGCTTTGATGCAATTTAGTTGGGTGTTGGTTTTGAAAGTTAAGTTGTTGCATTTGTTACAGTCTCTGCCTGCAGTGGGCTCAAGTCCTACCATTTCATGGAGTTCTGGAAAAACACCGCAAGGTAAGTCAGTACAACGTAGACGATATGCTTTGACTGTTATGGTCACCAGTCTTATATCTTTGTTTTCTCACTATTAGAAGCCAGCTCAGACACACACCAGTCATGCAAAGCACATGTTTTGGCTGACTCGTATGAACCTGGGCCTCGCTCACACTCTGGAGAGCCACTCCAGGGACCAGAGGTTTCCCTCACAAACAAATCCTTCCAAAGTTCCCCCCCGCCGCCTCCAAAACGCCACTGCCGCTCCCTCTCGGTTCCAGAAGACCTGTCCCAGTGCCGCTCCACTTGGCACCCAAGCGCATCAAAGGTCTGGACTCCAGTTAAACGGGGTTGCCACAGTCGAGGAACATCTAGTTCAGGCTCTGGAGCCAGTTCTTTGCTTCTGTGTGGTCCCAGTTCTTCCTTCACCTCCTCCTCTTTACACTCGTCTAGCCCTAACTTCTTTAGTTTAGCACTGTCTTCTGACTCTTCTTTGTCCTGTGGCTTCCCATGGGATCCCTGTGACACGTTGAAAGGTGCTTGTTCTGCCTCTCTTGCTACTCCTTCCTCTTGCTCCTCTTCACCAGCCCCTCTGGTTCCTCACTCTATCCTGCACCGTCGCTTCTCCCTTTCCCCCGTCCACATACAGATCGCCTCTGTGGCATCCTTGCACCCTCTGCCTTGCCCAGCTCATGTTCTGGCACACAGCTTTTCTGGCCCAGAGCATCCCTCCCTGTGTCCATCTCCCACGTCAGCTTGCAGTACCCCATCCTGCTCTCGGCGGGACCTGCACCCCGCACTGCCACGATGCCACTCGCAGCCCTGCGACATGCGCAAACCCCAGCTGAAGAGGCGCCATGACCCAGATGTCCTTCCTTGCGCCAGGCCAGGGCTGGACTTCAGCAAAATGACACAGGTGAGAGAAGCAGGGACGCGCCTGAAAGATTGTTCTGTCGGCTTCTTTTTCTTGCTCAAACCAATTGGGAGCACAGTGGGTTTTGCATGTTTTGAGGTAATTTTTACACACTTTAATGTATTTGGGTATTTCACTTGACATCAACACAAAGTAGTGCTTAATTGTGAAGCAGATTTATTTATTTTATCTAACCCAAAAGGTGTGATGTGTGTACTTACAATATTTTGTAGCACTATTGTGAAAACGATAAAGAACTATTTATTACTCCGTTTTTAGGAAACTTCACATATCCATTTATAATATGCTTCTGTAGGACATGAGTCATATAAATGTGTGATTTATATGACTAACCTGCACACAGTAACTGTTAATCGGCCCATAGTTTCTCATTCACAGCCTATAAATTGTGACAAACATAATTTTTGAACTTTATGAAAGAGATTTTTTTTTTTTTTTTTTCTGGGAATTTAGAACTTTTGGGACTCATAATACCCAGATTGATGGCTGATTTGTTTAGTGAAATAAAACAAGGCTTAAAATGTGCAATTTAATAACAATCAAGAAGAAAAAATATTTGGGTTATTTTGTACTTTGTAAAGATTGTATTGCTCCCCTCATCTTTTGGACTGCTGTAGAGCAGCAGTCCAAAAGATGAGGGGAGTGTACATGTTTTAGGCATTTGGCACAGACAGGGAGTGTGTAAATAAGCTCATATTAGGCTTTTGTCAAAGTGCAGAAAAATTTCAAATTGGAAAAGCTGGACTCAAATGAAAATCCTATAGTCTCTAAGCAAACTATTTTTGAAGAGAAAAAAAAAACCGCTGACAATGCAGCACCCAGCGATCTGTCTGGGCCTGTTCTAGTCAGAAGCGTTGATGCTTTTTAAACTATTTATGACTGACATCCAGTAATCTGTTCTACCTCTGCACACCCAGCATGCCACCACCTTGTTTCTCACAGGGACGCTACATTCGGGTTAATTATTTTCTTTCTCACCCAATGGACAATACTTGATAGGTTAACAGTTGCACCAAACTCTACTTGATCGAATAGTGCTTCAGCAAAACTCGTGAAATAATTTTATAACCCAACCGTGGTTTAAACGTCTCTCGAACTCTACGCCGGACTTATCTGTGGTATTCTTTGGTCCTCATAGAACGACGTTTAAACGCACAGGCTTTTTAGTTTTCTGTTGTTCACCTCTGTTTGTTAGAATGTCTGGTGATTTTGTAAATCCTCTTTTTCCTGTGCAGATGGGTAATTACGAGAGCCTGGTGGGTGGAACAGGTGGTGGCATATTTCCAGTGTCTTCTCAATCAGAGCAGCGCTTGGCCTTCTCCCCTGCTGAATTCCTGGGAAGAACCAGCATCGGTCCGCTGAGTGAAAGTGAAGAAGAAGAAGAAGAAGAAGAGGAGGAGGAGGAGGAAGAATGTAAAAGAACTGCTTTAACTGTTGGAAAAAATGTTATTTTTGAAAGAGACTGTACAGATTTGGACTTGAGCCTCATAGAAGAAAACTGACCATTATTTGGTGCTTACAGTACTACTGCGGTCATAACCATGTAAAGCACACATGTTGGCTTCTGGCAGAGCCTTTTGGGAACAACCTACTCTTACTGTCCTGAGTTAATGATTAAGAACTAGGGAAGTTGGAGCCAATTTCCAGTTAGATTGCAGTGATTGTGTGTCAACTCACTTCTCAGACTTTCGCAAAAAAAATGTTAGCGCCTGCCTGTTCAGCCCTACTTATGGGAAAAGCGCATGAAGCAAAGAAGCAGTTTTTCATGTGAACGCCACACTTTTAACCATTTTGAATCAACATGAGTCTTAATGTTATTCACCACATCTCAGACGTCTTTCACAGCCTGATTGACGCTGCATATGGAAGTGAACAAAAATGTTCTGCTTGGATCTGAATGATGCGCACAAGCTGTTTTGATGTTACTATGTGCATAAAAAAAAAAAATCCATATCTTAGTGCTCTCCTGTATATTTAACAGGAAACATTCCAGAATCCACTGTACCTTTTTTAATTCCCCGCTAAAATGCATCGGTTTTCAGCTTGTGCTCTTAAAATATGTTTGCTACTTCAAAGGGAACTTTCTATTGTAATTGCTTAACCGATGAATAGGCAAGCACCCCTCATCAAGTGTAATAATGATTATACTGTTAACTTAGCCATGCCTTAAGCCTGGGGTGTCAAACTCCAGTCCTCAAGGGCTGCTGTCCTGCAGTTTTTAGATGTGCCACAGGTACAAAACACTGGAATGAAATGGCTTAATTACCTCCTTCTTGTGTAGATAGGTTCTCCAAAGCCTTGCTAATTACCTAATTATTCTATTCGGGTGTGGTGCAGCAGAGGCACGTCTAAAAGTTGCAGGGCAGTGACCCTCCAGGACTGGAGTTTGACACCTGTGCCTTAAGCCTAAAATACAGAGTCCGTGGTGCTCTGGACCCCTTTTTTTCCACAGCCAGACACGTTTATGGTCTCCATTTGCACTGATTCGGATATTTTTGAATGCCTGGCACATAAACTACAATAGCTGACTGAATAACTGAATCAGTGCTGCAGGTGGACTCCCTGTGGCACTCCGTAATGTGCTGTACCGCGGTGAAAGTGAGTGCACGTTTCCCCACCGGTCCTGAGTGTATGTGACCATGACT
This sequence comes from Girardinus metallicus, assembly GCA_903067095.1. Taxonomy (NCBI): domain Eukaryota; kingdom Metazoa; phylum Chordata; class Actinopteri; order Cyprinodontiformes; family Poeciliidae; genus Girardinus; species Girardinus metallicus. Next base: position 4,543 of record CAEGAE010010639.1, read on the forward strand.
TGGAGTAATGCAGATGATTTGGTGGCCTTTGAGAAATGATCTTTCATGTTTTCAGATGGGGGGAAAAAAAACTCCTCTTGCACAATGTATGTATGAATAAAATTTAATAGTTTTTTTCAAAGGTTTTTTGTGCATTTAGTTTTGTCTTCCAATCAGCCATTAGAACTAGGAAAGACTTTAGAACGATATGATCATATGTGCCATCTAGTGGCTAAATTAAGTCTAGTCCAGAGTCAGTCCTGCAACTTTTAGATGTGTCCCTTCCTTGTCCTACATACTTGAATTAAATGGAATAACTGCCTCACTACTAGTGTGCAGTATGGCCCTCCAGAGCTCAGCTGATGAGCTAATATTGGATCCAGGTGTGCTGAAGCAGAGAGACTTCTAAAAGTTGCAGAAGACTGGCCCTTGACGAGTTGAGTTTGACACCACGCTGGTAGTTTACAGATCCACGAGTGTCTTTGAAGATGTGTTGCTTGTTTAATATTTGAAACAGGATTTTTACCTCAGTGGATAAAAAGGCTATGTTATTGATTGAGACCCTTATGGATTGGTAAGATTCTTATTTGACAAAAAGTACCTGTTGCTTTTATTTAGATGAAATTTGTTATTCCTACTTTTACTAAAATAGATTAGCTAAATATTAGCTTCTAAAGCAGCTGAACTTGAGCTAATTGTAAGAAGAGGAATGTATGGTGTGGATGACCAAAGCAGCATTATTCCATAAAGGCCTTCTTCTACAAAAACTTTGGTCACTCCAGGAATTTCTATTGCATCCTCTGTAAAGGACTTTTAAGCACAAGAATGGCATGGCAGAAAGACTTGAACGGTTTGGAAACCATAGCTTATAAAGTCCTTGGTACACTTGGATGCGGCTAACAAGCTATGCCAGGCATAAGTACAGAGGAGCGTCAATCGTGACGCTCCTCTGTAGAGATGAGATTTAAAAAAGATTTATTTTAAAATCGGAGCAACATGAAATTACAGAGGCAGTCTTTTTTAGGAATGTAGCAATGGGCAAGCCTTTTATTTCTGTGCCCAAGAAGAAGAGATTTAATGACTCATATTTGTCTCAATCCACAGTTGTCTTGATGCCAGAAAAGCATGAAAAAAAAACTTCACAGATGAGTCATTAAATGGATATATATATATATATAAACATTTTATTAAGCCAATGTTTTGCTATGGTAGCAAAACATTGGCTTCCTAAATTTAAATTAATAAGTTAATTTGAATGACAAAAATATCAAAATGAATAACATTTTTGGTCGTTGGAGAAATGAAATCTATTGTTTCTACTGCAGTAGCTTGTTGCAGTAAACAAGAGGTGGGATACCCTGGACAGGCACACAAAGACCGAAAGGATAAACAACTATTCATGCAAACATTCATATCTAAAGGCAATTTAGAGACCGACCAACCTGACAGTCATGTTGTTTGGACTGTGAGAGGAAGATGGAGTACAGGGAGAGAACTTAAACTCTATGTAGAAAGCTCTTAGGCCAGAAATTAGGCCAAAAGCTTTCTCTCTGCAATGCAGTAGAGCACAACTGTGCCAAAACTTTTTCACTGATCATCTCTAAGAGATGAAATGCAATTACATTCCAGTTTAGTTGGTAAATTGCCAAGTGAGCCTTGTGATATATGACATGACACCTTCAATAGCCTAATTTAAAATTTAGATATTTTTATGAAATACAATAGACGGCACAATGGTCCAGGTCTCCACATTGTCTGTAACAGAAGAGCTCAGATCATTTCTATAAAACAGAATGCAGTGACAGCATCTCAACAGGCTGTGTCAGCCTCTCCAAATGCAACACAAGCAGGTTTATGATTACAAGACTAAATAAATAAAAAGCTAAGTGTCAAACTAATTTGTTCAGTTTAAATCCCTAATATCATTAAGCACCTTGTTAAATATGCTTAATCATTTCATCTTTGCTATGTGGCAGCAACATGCTGAATGTAGAAAAATATATATTTCATTTATCAATCTCTTGTTCAGGTCAAACATCCCTGGTGAATTTTGAAAGTTTGTGGATTTTAGTTTTGGAACTGAAGATAAAAGCTGCTTTCACATTTCAATGAAGACTGATGTTCAACCTTTACACACTATACAGATAACTTAGAAGGTTAGCTTTTTTTTTCTACTTTCAAAAGGAAAATTCACATACAGTTGTTTCAAATGGATATTGAAAATTATAACTATCTCTAGATTTACATACAATTTACTCTCAAACTGGACAAAAATATGATATACAAGGCCTATATATATATATATATATATGTGTGTGTGTGTGTGTGTGTGTGTGTGTATTAAAAATGGGGACAAAATGAATATATTTAAAAAAAAAATTGCAGAATGATACATGTATTATGCAAAAAAAGTTATACTTTTTTCTGTCTTTCTTATTTTATTTATTTATTTTTTATTTTGCATATTTTAGATCCTGTAGAAGTTGTGGAAAAAGTGTAGACATGTTTCCGTTCATAGTTGTAAAATTCACTGAAACATGTTAAAAAGACCTACTAAGCACACCAAAAGCAGTCTTTGCTAACTTGTCTTGCATATATATTTTTTGTCGCTCCGCCGTGGAAGGTGAGGGCGCTCCTTCTAGCAGGCGGCCGCTTTTTTAAAAAAAACAGACAGTCTGACCCCCTCATCAACAAGCCACTTCCTCTTTTGTCTAATTTCATGGCGATCGGGAGAGAGGGAACACCACCGACGGACGCACACTGTCTCGGCACTCCTGAAAGAGTTTATCTGGGGTAAATAACTGCCATTTTTCACACAACTCGCGTGTTAGCGGAAAAGTACGATAAGTTGTATTCGCTTTCGTGGTGGTTTGAATCTCATTGCAAATGTAAGGATTTGCTCAGCTTCTGGGTCACACATTTCACATTGTAGCGCCACTCGCTGATAACAAATCGGACGAAATGGGCTCCCCCTCCGCCTGCATCTCTCCCACAGACCCAGCCACACCACACTTAACGGCGATGGCTAGCTAACGCTAGCAGCACTTAAACGCCCCACATATGTCGTCACAAAAAATACTTACATTTATTAACTTAGTGGCAGCAATATGGCACGGAATACTTAATTTGTTCAGTACTTTAGAAAGTTTTTTGGCTCTTTGAGAATGTTAGCCACTTGTAGTACTGGAGTGTTTGTGTTTGGGTTAGCGGGCAGCTAGCTCCCGTGCTATGTATTGAGTTAACTTGGATAGCTATTCAGAAGTTTGTATTTGGCGAACAAGCTACAGTGGGCACACTGGGTTAAAAGCATATTCACACATAACTTTTAGAAATTGTAAAATGACTTGCACTATAACGAAATATATATGTCTACCATTCATTAGAATTGGCCCGCTGATTGAAAGAGGAGAAACAAGCTAACTAGCTTCGTCAGCTAACTACTTGGTTAACGGTACCTTATCAGTAGGAATTTTAGCAGAAGTCATGCACAAACTTATCCGCTCATTATCACTATCTTCTGTTTAATCTAAATTTCGGTTAGAGCCAGAGTACACATCTGCTTTCACTTTAAATAAAGTTGCACTAAGTTAGTAGAAAGTTTATTCAGGTTTTAACAGTAAAGAACAGGAGGCCAAAAACACTTAAGCGAGTATTGGCGAAAAAATTGCTACTAAATCAGACCATCTTGATCAGGAGATTACAAAGAAGTTTACTTCACTGAGGTGAAAAGTAAAGGGACAGCGCTATGTGAGTGATCGAATTGTTCATATAAAAAGTTGCTTTGATTGCGAAATGACCATATATGCTAATGCTCATTTTTTATTTTACTTAAAATCAAACAAAGGTGATGGACATAAGCTTTAATGCACAAATTGAGAAAATCTTATTTGTTAATTTTCTGTTGCAATTAGTACCGGTGTCATATCAAAGAATCTACAGGGCAGTTTTTTCTCTCTCTTTTTTTTTTTTTTTAAGATTATATTCTCCTTCTGAGGAGAACATAATCTGATTCTGTAGATAAAACCAGAAAGTGAACAGGAAATTATCTGCAGGAGAAAGCTTGATTGACAATTTTGCAAACGAATTTAAGCATGCGTGATTCCGTATCTACAGCACAACTCATTACTTGGCTAAGAATAACTGACTCACCTGAGCAATTCGTTTTATCTTCGATAGCAAAGGCTTGCTTTATTTTGGCAATGTTTAAATCGTGTATTGCTGCACTTTGCATTTGGGGGAAAAATGTTTTTGCAATAAAGTTCAGTTGCATAACATACAGTGTGAAACATGACCAAAAAACCCTCACTTAGAATAAACTCCAAGCTAAGTTGTAGCACGCAAACCTGAAGTGTAAAAACATACTCGGTAAAACGAAAATAAATGTAACATTAGATGATTATAATTTAAATGCTAAAGTTTTGTCAGAATTTCTTGCCTTAATAAGTTGCCTGCAGAGATGCTAACTGCATGGCATTTGTCAGATCTAATTTTTGTTCATCTTTGCCCTGTTTACAGTTTAAACTAAGTTGTCAATCTTCCTGGCACACAAGACGTTTTCCAGGTGAGTTGGTCTCTCTCTTTTTTTTTTTTTTTTTTGTCACGTTTTCTTTGCCTCTTTTACATATTTTTATATCTGTTTGTTTACTTGGATCTCATGGTCAACTTCAGTTCATGGCTGAAACTTAAAAGTTTATTATCTTTGTTTTATTTTTTTATGTCACATAAGTCTAAGCAAGGTGTTGACTAAAAAGATGCACAAGGAAGGTGTGATTGATTCGGTAAAAATATAAACATCCGCTGAATTCTGCTTGTTTACAGAATGCCCATTAACAACAAATGTCATCCAAAAGCTCTTTGCAAGACGAACTGCTCTTGCGTACAATTATAATTGCATCAAAATCGAATTTACTCCAAATTCGATTCATATCAGTCCAAGTTATCCCAATCCAATCTGCTTTCCAGAGGAATCCAACAACTTATCATTTAAATAATCAGCAGTGATATCAAACACTCCTTCTCCATCTTCACTCTGCTTTTTTGTGCTACTTTTAGGTGCACCGCCAAAGCCTATTTTAGCACCAACCTTTCCACAAAAAAGGAGCATTTTATGCTGGATGTTCTTTCTGTTGTGTTATTTTCTTCTTTTTGTCGCACAACAATAAGGCAGCAGCAAAAACTTTACACCCATGTAAGGGAAAGATTTTTATTTTTTCCCCCTCCGTTTGAAGGCCAAACTTGTTACTGAGAGCACAATTTAACTTTGGCAAGTTAGAGACCATTATTACTCCACCTTCTTAACAAGCTCAAACATGTAACAAAAAAAGAAGATTCTGTCAACTGATTTCCACCTATTACGGGGCTCCTTCCCACAATTCAGCAGTGTTCTTTATTTAAATAAATTTCTGCCGATCTGTAGCAGATTTGTATGTACAAGTATACAGAAAACTATGTACCAGTGAGATATAATACTTAGGTATTATGTCTGTGTCAGTTTATGCTGTCCCTCTTTTGTACTGTTCAGGACCTGAAAGTAGCTATGCTAAACAATTAGCTTTAGAGGATTCCTATGCAGTCTTTGGAGGTCTGGAAAAAACATTGATTTAATAATTTCTCAAGCTTTGATACAGAGTCTACTGACTTTATTCCCTATCCTTTTACCTACTTTTTTTGTTTAAGAATGCTTGATTTGTTTTTGTTTTTTACTTTAACCAATTTCATATTTAAATTAGATCCTTCATCTAATTTGCCGTAATACAGCTTTGGTTTCATCCTGCTCATTTATCATTTTGGTTTCTGACAGAATTCATCTATAAATACTCTTATCACAAAATGTAGCAGATTTTGTTTGGCTTCTTTTGGCCCCATTTACACAGAGCTGGGTTTCGGTGAAACCGGAACATTTTTGTTGCTATCCAGCCACTCGTTTGCACATCTCTAGTGATTGGAGTCTTTAACAATGAAACTTTTTGAAGCCAGGTCTGAGAGTGTAACTTTTGAGAATACCCCCTGCAGAGGTGTGAAGTACTCTGCTGGTGTGAAAGCACATTCACAGAAAGCCCGGCTGCAGGAAGAGGTGGTTAAGGGTCAAAGTGCATGCGCGTTTCGACACCATGTTAAAACTACAGCGCCGTATAGTGTCTTGGCATGACAACTGCAGTGGATTCGAGGCGTCTTGGCGGTCTAGTCTAAACAGTAACACAGTTTAAATGTGGAGCATTTCCGCAATCAAATGTATCAGCAGTTTGTAGACAGCAGTCTCATATAAACGTTGCCTTATACCCTTCAGGATCAAAGTTTTATATTGGGCCTGTGGTTGTTAAACTGGGTCCTGTTAAGATGCCAAGCAAAATATGTCAACAAAAGCAGAGAGGTAAAATTGTCCTTTACCTTTCTGCCAAAATGGAAGTGAATGTCAGAGTTAGTTCTTGAGCTGGGCAATTGGAGGTAAATATTTTGTCATAAAACTTCCAGGATGTCTTAAAAACTGCTGGAGAAAAATGGCCTGAGCTCCAACAAACGACCACTACTCCAGGAGATGAACACTCATCCTATGTCTGAAAACCCCCCATCAAACTCATAGGCATAAATTACATTTCTGTCAGCTTGTTTGTCACATGTTTAATGCTCAAAGTTTCCTAGCAAGTGAACTCTCCTTGTTTCTTTACCAACTGGATTATCTGTGTGTACCTGTAGGTGATACTAGGCGGACGTCATTAAAGAGGCTCCTCCAGCTCCCAGACTTGTTCTTCGCTGTCCCAGGTTAAGACTCCTTGGTCTATGGCTCTGATGGACAAAACCAAACACGTCAAGCGGCAGAGACTTGACCGCATCTGTGAAGGTAAGAATGTAGACCGGCATATAAAGCAGGAGGGTTTCTGAAGTAGCTTAGATCTTAGAATTGATTGTAGCTGCAATTGTCCTTAAACCACAACACTTGTTTATCATGTGAAGCACTTTGAGTTGCTGTGTTGCTGAAATGTGCTTTACAGATAATCTTGACTTAGCGTTGCTAGTGTAGTGCTGCATCACTTGTAAATTAGCCGGCCCAAACTAAGTGAAGATTTTACTTTTAACTTTAAAAATTATTTTTAAAGTAATTTTTTTTTTTTTTTGTTTGTTTTACATTCCTTAACAGTTTTTAAAAAGTTATCTTTTATGTTTTTAATGTTGACTGTTCACAATGGTTTATTTGTTTTAGGTTTATGCGATAAAATTAATTGATGGGTGCGGTGCTCCCAACCTAAAGTCGTAACCTTGATTAGTTTCCTTTTGTGTGGTGTTTCTAATGAAGTGTTTGTCTTAAGTTGCTGTGCAAGAAGTGCGCTCTGTTTCATTGTGAAGGTGACAGAAAATAATTTCCGTTTCCAGAACTTGCACTCAGGGATGGTAATGTGCACCCATCTGTGATTGTTATTGTTTTAAGCTGTTGTATAACGGTGATGCGAATCAGACATAACTGTGCACAAAAATGAAGGAAGCCCTCTGGGAGAGTCTCTAGAGACCTGTGAGAGGGAGAGGACAAGGTGAAGGGTTGCGGCTGAGGCTACTGGGAAACGGGCCAGCTGTCTCTTTAAAAAATGACAACAGCCCAAACCGCCCCAAGCCTCGGCTTCAGCTATGCTAATGAGGTTAGTGCTGGTTGGCCGAGTCTGTATGGGGCCGCCTGTGATTGGAGGCTGGCCGTGGGGGAGGGGCTGGGCGTGGATGACAGCTGGGATCCAGTCAGCCTAGACCAGGCTGGCAGGAGAGAGGGAGGAAAAATAAGAACCGTAGAGAGGAAGACAGGCTGACAGACTTCACAATGCAAGGTTAGGCCCACTGCCCATGTGTTTTCTGTTTTTTTTACGTGCGTTTTCTATTTTTTTTTTTTTTTTTTTTTTTTTTTTTTTTTGTAGAATTGTGAGAGTGTTGTGTGTCGGTGGGGGGGAGAGAGATATGTATGGTTTGGGTGTGGCGCAGAAACGTGTGCGTGTTCTGTTTCTCTTTCACGCACAGTGTGGGTTGGTGCTGTCGCAGCCGTTGAAGGAACTGAATAAGCGTGTGTCTAGCAGCGTCTGGGTGGAGTACTGCTGCTTGCTGCATTATCATCGTCTGCTGCCCCTCCCCCCCTCCTCTTACTCTAAATACGACCAGGAGGAGGGAGTGGAGGGAAGAAAGGCAAAGAGAGGGAGAATGAATGAATCACTGAATGAATTGTATTGTGTGTCTGGCCATGCTTGTTCCTCGTAGGCCTTGGGTATGCCAGTGTCCTTTACTCAAATTACTTTCCCTGCAGTCTCAACTTGGTTGTATATATTTTCTGAGGAGCTCTTTGTGATGGAGCACTTTAAGTGTTTTCTGCGTGGCAATTGTCCCTTTGTGTGTTGTGTGTTATGCAGTTGACATGGTAGCGCTTTTGAGACATCTGCAGTTAATGTGGATCACACTGCCTAATACAGTCCACTAGTATGCACGTCCAGTGACTGTATCGGACATGCAGGCCTGTATTCTTCTCCTTCATTTTTATTCTTTCGTGAATTTAATTTACTGGAAAGGCTTACTGTATGGAGAAACAGACCCTCACCTGTTCCATTATTTTCAAAACCAGATTTTGATGAATTCTTCCACAAAATTAGCAATTTTCTAATCAATTATTTTCAGTTATTTCAAGAAAAGGCTTTAACTTTCAGGACTGACTAGCTTAATATTTCTATTTCAAACTGTGATCTCAATAAAACAAGCTTAAGATCTTTTAACACAATATGTCATTAGCAAATCTTAATAGCTCAATCTTTTTCAAGATCCTGACATTGTTATGACTAAAAGGAGTTCATCTTAATAAGTCAATTTACCGACATAGCACTGGAAGCTTGCAACTGTAAATTAATTTGATATTAACATCATATAAAAAAAAAGAAGCTGCTACAATGAATTTCAAGACTAAAAACGATAAATTGTACATGGCACAAAATGAGTTTAAGATTCTTCTATTTTAATATAACATAAAAAAATATTAATTTCAGTATTTAGTTTATAATGAAGTCATCACAGCCACATAAGTTTGAGATCTTTAAACTTTACATTTAGCCCAAGACCTTTAAAGTCATAATATGTCTTGAAATCACACAATCTTGATTCATTTGATAATTACGTCATGAAAGCGTTAGAACACGAGCCTGAGGCCTGACAATGTGATAAATTCTGGTTTTTCAAGTTGAGAGAACAAGTCACAATAAAACAAGCTCAAGCCCTACTGGTTATTACAATGAGATTAACAATTCGGATGAAAATAACAGAAATAAATTGTTATGGATCACATCAGGCGTTTGTCCACGTAATCTAAAGAAGCTTCACATGTGTCATGGTTGCCCGATCACGGAGATAAAATGTGACTTGTGAACAATTTGAGAGAATTTTGTGTTGGGCGTGCGCTCATCCTAAATGCCACTTTGTCCTTCGCTTGTTCCTGGATTCCAACGCGGCCTGAAAGCTGGCTGAGGTGTTTAAAAATCCGAGCCTGGGAAAGTCTGGAGTCCCTGAAATGGAAAATGTGCAGAAACCCTGAATACTTGATTTCCAGCCTCAGCTACCAGCTCCCCTTCCTCCCCAGCAGTCTCGCCACCGCGTCCTGCCTTCTGTCCAAGTAAAACCGTTCCAGCAAACCGCACTCTGGCTCCAATGAAATGCACACCTCTCACACGGCAGTGACAAGATAACAGTCACAGAAAATAATCTCATATGAAGCAGAAACGGGAAGAGGTGTAAAAGAAAAAAAAAAAAAAAGACAGTTTGTGATAAGTGTTTCTGCAGTGCGTTGGCAGAATTACAGCATTAATTTGTTTTGGCAGCTCTGCTTTGGTTGGCAGAATGGGGAGCGAGTACGGATGAGATTTGCCACCAAGTGGTGTGTTTATACTGGGAAGAGAGGGTAAAATAACTGGAAGATATGGCTCTTCTAGACATGAGATGTAGGTCACAACTGACCCCCCCGACAGCCCTCACATCCCACCACTATAAACTCATGAACCCCCTCACTACCTCCTTCCAGACATCAATCAGTTTTTCACCCCTCCCCCAGTTGTAGCACACCATCACCTCTCCTGGTACCTTCGAGGCTCTTTCGTGTGTGTCTGTTGTCACACAGTACCCCGATCCAGTTCCTAGAAACAATACTGGACCACTTCATTGACCCGAGTCTCATCTTTCCTCTATGCAGAGACGCTTCAACCCAGATGTTCACTGCAAAGACGAGCAGATTCCTGGATGCGCCATTAAAGATTTGGTTACACGTAACTTCGTAACCTTAAGTCACATCAGCTCATACATTTTCCTCTGTGTTGGTGTTGGAAAAAGAGAGTCATATGCTGTTTTTCTAAGGAGTAAAGCATTCAGCTATTTGTGCAGGGGGATTTTCTTTTTGTACATCACATTGAGCAAGCCAGACGTGGAAAATGCAGACTGACTCACTAACCTTAAGTCTATTTAGTCATTTTGAAAAACAAGTGGTTACACGCCGTCCAGATTAATAAGGTGTTAGTATTGTTAAAAAGATGTAGACTGTATGGAAGCCTGGAAAGATTTAGTCTTGTTTTCATTGATTCATTCTTTTGTGTGTTTGGCCTCTTAAGCCTACAGTAGGGAACTTAAATCATTATTTATGTAGTATTAATGAACTTTTAGTAGGAACTTCCACATCTTTACAGGGCCATAAATGTTACAATCCAAAAAAATAAGTAAAATGCAAGAAAACTTTATACATTGCTATATAACTTATTGATGCATTTATTTCTAATAGTTGGTCATTTTTTGACATAAATATTGACATTAAATTAAATGTTTGTGTTAAAGGCATATATATGACTTAGTATTTGCTTAATTATTTCATAGTTACTGAAATTATTTTATCTGCAATCAGCTGACCAGTCAGATCTGGAAGGATCTGGAGTTAATAGAGAGGAACCACTTGATGTAAAAAACAAAAAGTCCTGTTCTGCTGGGAAATTATTATTTAAATAACTAAATAACTTATTTTTCTATGTAAAATGTTAATTTTACAATGCAAATGTAAATATATTAATATTTTACTTCTAAGTTAATTTATCACAAAATGTTTTGTGTGTAACGTTTTGTGGATCCTGGCAGTTTTGATCCTCCATAAACATCTTTCTGGTTCTGATTAACTCAGGTATCCGACCCCCCATCCTGAATGGGCCGATGCACCCTCGGCCCCTGGTGGCCCTGCTGGATGGGCGCGACTGCACTGTGGAAATGCCCATCCTCAAAGACGTGGCGACCGTGGCTTTCTGCGACGCTCAGTCCACACAGGAGATACATGAGAAGGTAGAACAAGATCAGCTATCAACATCAGTGGTTTATGACCTGAAAACATACTGACTGCCTGTCTTAAAACAGTGATTTCACTTATAGTGAACCAGTTAACATGCTAATCATTCAGATAATTCAATAAAAATCTGTCCTCTGCAGGTGTTAAATGAAGCTGTGGCTGCTCTGCTGTATCACACTATAACTTTATCCAGAGATGACTTGGAAAAGTTCAAAGGCCTACGGGTTATTGTCAGGATCGGCTCGGGCTTTGACAACGTTGACGTCAAGGCAGCTGCTGAGCTCGGTGAGACGATCAGGTTTACAGAATGATGTCAGAAACGAGCAGCTTTACGGCACAACAAGGCGAGCCTGACGTCTCCTCCTTCCCCCCCATCATGCAGGCATCGCTGTCTGCAACGTGCCAGCAGCCTCGGTGGAAGAGACGGCCGACACGTCGCTATGTCTGATTCTCAACCTGTACAGGCGGGTCACCTGGATGCACCAAGCCCTGAGGGAGGGGACCCGGGCCTCCAGCGTGGAGCAGATCAGGGAGGTGGCTGGAGGCGCTGCTCGAATCCGCGGTGAAACGTTGGGCATCATCGGCTTAGGTGAGTGAACATGGTTCCCAAAGTTAATATAAAACCAAATTGAGCATAACGAGTTGGAGTCAGATCATTTGTTCCCAGACTTAACCTGGTCCCTCTGTTTTTAGGACGTGTTGGCCAGGCTGTGGCCCTGAGAGCCAAGGCGTTTGGATTTAGCGTAATCTTTTATGACCCATACCTGCCCGACGGCGTCGAGCGCTCGCTGGGCCTCCAGCGAATGGCCACGCTGCAGGACCTGCTCATACACTCTGACTGCGTGTCCCTGCACTGCAGCCTCAACGAGCACAACCACCACCTCATCAACGACTTCACCATCAAACAGGTCAGCGGATACAAAACCGCTTCCTACTCATTCTGGGATGGGCTTTTTAATGCTCCATTAATTTTGAAGTGTCACATTAATGAGTTCTGGTAGCAATGAGACAATAGAGGGGAACATCCTTATTTTAACATTTAAAGAATCAATATCAACAGATCAAATCAAAAGTACTGATGAAGACATTCTTCTTCTTGGACCTTTTCCACCGCTGTAGGATCAGTTTCTTCTATGCTTTGAATCCCCGATCTTTTTCTTCTCTAATTAGGCCAAATCCCTGCTGGCTTTCACCTGATTTTATCTGAAAATTCAGCCCATCAGATCAGTCTTAAGAGTCACCGCCCCTAACTGTCGCATACGCCCACTAAACAGAGAGCGAGTGTAATGTTCCGGCAAGCATGTACAGACGGGTGGAGGGTGCATGTTTTTGCAAGTGGAAATGTCCACCATCAGTGCTGTGTGTCTCTCGATTAGTGTATATATATATATATGTGTATATATATATATATATATACACTGTTTTGATAGCTCAATACGCTTAATATGGTTTTAGGCAGGAATTTGCTGCCATAATTTTGCCTAGAATAGCTCAAAAATGGGCCAAATGTTTGGAGTCTAGAAAGTCCAAAACACAAGATCGGCATTTGTTTTTGCCATCCACATATTAACATCTTTTAAGCACTCAAACAGAGCATAAAAACGAGTTCTGGCATCATATTTGATTAGATTTAAGCTTGTATGTTATTTACATAAAATACAACCGAAAGTCAGGCTTTTCAAACCTTGAAGGCGCATACGGAGCACAATTAGGTCCAAGAACTGATCCCTCAGGGTTATCACGGTAGGATTTACATAGAATTTAAGCTACTGCAATGTGTTTTTAACGTCAATAATATTTTATTAATAATAAATAAGAATAACATTGTCTACCAATTTATTTGTATACAAATTCTTATAAGAATTTGACTGGAGATGAAAGCAGTTAGAAGAAACTCCGAGCCATTTCAACACTGGTTGAACCGAGAGGCTCTTTTGAATAAAGCATGAAGACCTTATCATGATTATTGATACTGAATGCTTTTTTTTAATTAACACACTCTCTATGATATATGTCATATGTAATTCTCCCCCCCCTTTTTTTTATTAGTACTTCAAAATTTTAATATTGCTTTGGGCATTGATGGGGACTCCAAATCAAACTAGACTGAATTATTTTACACTCATTGATTTAGTAAAACTATTTGTGACATGAGAAATCTGCTCTTATCAAAACAACAGAAATGCTCTGTATTGTTTTTTTTTCACTTCCCCTCTCTATTCTAGTCTCACTTCAGTTGTTTGATAATGATTGATAAATATTGCTGTTGGATCTTTAGACGTGTTGTCATTGTAGATTATAGAAATTAATCGTACACTAGATGTTTACGTTTCTATTGTACAAAGCAGTTGAATGAAAACTGTTTGGTCTCCAAGGCCCTACAGGTAAAGCAGAGTGTGTCTCATACAAACACTGCCAGTCGTATTCATGAGCAGAAAACTAATTAACTCATTCCTGCTCGGCAGCCACTCAAACTGCAGCTGCAGGTAGCAAAACTGCATAACAGCTTTACAGTGAGACTCTGACAGTTTCACCTGCTTCCTCCTATTTAGACAAAACCTTTTTCATGGGTTTGAGGTTTTGTCTTTTTTCCTGACCGTATGGTGAGTTTTGCTGTAGATAGTTTAAATCTGTTGCCCTTCTGACAGATGCGTCAAGGAGCATTCTTGGTGAACACATCAAGAGGCGGGCTGGTGGACGAGAAAGCTCTGGCTCAGGCCTTGAAGGAGGGCCGGATACGTGGAGCCGCCCTGGACGTGCATGAGACAGAACCGTTCAGGTAAGAGCGCTGCATGAAGACCAGAGCCTGAGTTACTGCTTTACTTATACACACAGCATCAATGGACGTTAACAAGTTCTTACTCTTCATCTAGTTTTTCAACGGGCCCCCTGAAGGATGCCCCCAACCTGATTTGTACCCCTCACACATCCTGGTACAGCGAGCAGGCTTCAGTTGAGGCTCGTGAAGAAGCAGCCAGAGAAGTGCGCCGGGCCATCACTGGTGAGTGTACATGTTGATTAGCAGCGAGGAAAATAAGTGGTGTTCTTGGACAATAGTATCTGATATTTGCAAAGCAGCAAATAGTAGCCAGTAGCGTATCAAGTTGCTGCATTTTCTTTCAGATGTTTTAGATATTCTCCACAGAAAAATACAAAGATGGGTGAATCTGAATATCCAGTGATGATTAGGTGGGGGTCCAGTGTTTATAAAATGGTATTGTTGAATGCTGCATTGATGGTGTTTGTTCCCACCACTTTCTATGGATCAGTCATTAAACTATAAATTGTGGGATCTAACTTGGCAATTAAAGCTACATGATGTCAGAAAGAAATTTAATTGCGATGACTATTGATTGGTTTTAACTCCCTTCACATTTTTCATCACGCTGTCCTCACCGAGTCCTCTGCCATTAATATTTAATATTGCGATTTTGGTTCAGTGCGGTGTGCAACTTCACTGCCAGATATTTTATACAAAAGGATTTTTTCCAAATTTTCAATATTTCATATTTTGGTAATTGTGATTTAATATAGTATTAAAATATATTCTCTTTTAAAATCTGAGAAACCAGTTCTTACTGACCAGTATCATTAATTTCTGAAGGTCTTGAAAAGCCTATACAAGTTTGGACCTGGAACATTTTAGAAAGACTGATCGTAAAAAATGTTTGCTTTTTCCATTGTCTAAAATTCCACATTACTTTACTAATCCCAAAAGTAAATTAAATAATAGGAAAATATTTAAATGTTAAATATTTAGGAACCTTGTATGTGATGTTGCTCCAGGTCGTATCCCTGACAGCCTGAAGAACTGTGTGAATAAGGAGTATCTGATGGCCGCCTCCCAGTGGCCCACCATGGAGGCAGCTACTGTTCACCCAGAGCTTAACGGAGCCGCCTACAGGTGAGAGCAGTGAATGCTGACCAGGACAACACGGGACCCTGTTGGCAGACGGGAAACAAGCTCTCCTCCTCCTTCTGTTCCAGATTCCCCCCAGGTCTGATCAACGTGGCAGCAGCAACGGGGGGCCTGCCAGGAGCAGGCACAGGCGTGGAGAGCCTGGTTTCAGGAACCCTGGCGCACGGCATCGCCCCTGTCACTCACCCCCCTCATGCCCCGTCCCCGGGGCAGCCCACTAAGGCTGAAGGCGACAGAGACCTCCCCTCCGACCAATAGCCCCCTCTGCCAGCTCTGGCACATTCCGTCATCTCTGGAAACCAAACCCCCGTCGTCCCCGTCCTCCGCCTCGCCCCTTCAGGGTCAGACACAAAGCGACGCTCCGGTGCACGGGAAGCACCAGTCTGACCCATCCTGGATCTCCGGTCCTTCGTCTGATCAGACAACCAGCCCAGGAGTGACCCATCTACACCAATCCATCACCCCCACATCCCTCCATCCTCATCTCACGCACTGTCAGACACCACCCTGCCCCCCACAATGTCAGCAATAACTGTGTTCTCAAGGATTCAATTATTGGATTGGTTTTACTTCCTTAGCTGGCTGTTGTTTTAATGGAAAGTTGATCTTTTGTGGTTCTAGGTGTTGCTGTTTTGCTTTTTCCGACATGAGGCTTTAGTCTGCTGCCTCCAGCAGGAACAGAACAGTTGAAGCTCCACTTTGTACATTAATGGCTCGTGTTACTACTCTCTTCTTCTTCTGTTGTTGTTGTTTTTAGTTTTGTTTTTCTGGCCCCTATCTGCTCGTATTATGACTGGGGGAAACTGCTTATTACAGTAAGGCGGTCAGAATCTAGCCACCCTCCATCCCTTAAACCTCCTTGGCATTATTAGCTTGCTCAGCAGAGGGTTTATAATGCAGTCTGTGTGGAGCTCTCTTAACTGTGAAACTCTATAATGTTAAACCATTTAAAGAATGAAATCCCCCTTTTGAGACTTTTCTCCCCTTATTTGCTCAAAGGTTTCTAACAAGCAGCTAGAGACGGATCCATTTGGTTTTGTCCCCAAAAGGAAATCTAAATCAAGCCAGCAGAGGGCGCTCTCTATCTGGCCTCCCGGTAACAGATCATTGATGCTACTTTTAAGTGATGCAACGTAACAAACACGGAGAAAATGACTTAAAATTTGCTAAGATTTCACCACCCTGCACATCCTCATCCTCCTCTCGTATCATGGCTCTCCCAGCACACTCGCACACACCAGTTCGCATCCACCAGTCCCTTCAGGTGTGACAGGACAGTATGGGTCAGATTCCCTGCGGGAGCAAACAGCGGCTAGCGTTCCTGCATGCTTGCATCTTCAAGACAGTGGTGTGTGTGTGTGTTTGTGTGTGTGTGAGAGAGAGTGGGTGTTTGCTCCCTCACTCTTGTTGTTGTCGTTCCAAAGGAGTCGTCCCTTACAGTTAACTCTTAAAACGCTGTTGCCCTGGTGTGAAGGGAACACCTTTCTAGTACCTCATTAACAGATATTGAATGTACCGTGCATACCCTTCTATTTTTTATTTTATTTTTTTCTGTTTTTGTACAGATTTTCTAGATGAAATTGTAGCAGTCATGACAAAATTAAACAGAGAAAAAAAACAACAAAAAAGCCCAGTTGAAATAAATTAGAAAACTACTCAGGCGTCACTAACAACGTGCATCTGTTTGCCTTTTTCACTCAGCTTAGCACAATTGTCAGACTTCAAGCTTTTAAAAAGTGATGTAAAAATTAGCAGATGAAGTGAAATAACTTGGACTAGGACGGCGGTAGTACATACTTGCGTTGCATTTGACCTCCTTTCTCGTCAAGCTGCTGTCTGTAGTGCATGTGAAGTCATTTTTACGGGGGAATCAGACTTCCCCCTAACCCTCTCTCCCTCTCCATCGAAGTGTTTCTCCTTCTTTTCTTCAGTCGTAGTCCGTTTCCAGTGATGTACAGTTTGTCCCCCTCAGAGTCTAAGAGCAACAGGTGGCTCCTCTGTCATGTGATAAGTATATATTTTTAAATAAAAAAAAAAAGCAAAAAAAAAAAAAAGTAACCCCATAGTTTGGATTATAATCTTAAAATCTCCTGTTGGTGATGATATATATTTTCCAGTCCAGCGGTGCACTGTTGTTAAAACCGTTTTTGTTTTTAAAGGACTAGCTCTCCGTGTTCGACATGTTGTACTGAAACATTTCAGAGAAAACGAGATCCCTGCCTGTTCCCCCCTCCTTCCTCCTCGTTCTTTTCCTCCTTTCACTCTTTAAATTTGTCGTTGCTGGCTTACATCCTGCGGGCCTTACTCGTTCTCTCCCTGTTACAGTAGCTGGTATAGAAAGTTGCCATTGGAGCCGCTCACTGCCTTAATACAGTCGACCACAGCAGGTGGAGACGACAGCGGGGCCCCGGGGTCTCTGATTTTTAAACTCCTCACTCCCCTCCATCCCCATATGGGCCTGACATTACTGCACCGTGCATTTCCTGTTCCAGTAAAGAACCACATTTAGCCTTGTTTTAGCACGCACCGCTCGTTCCTCAGCCACACACACACACACACACCCGGTGTGAGCACTGACTTTGCATTTAGATGGATCACATTTAATCTGCTGGTTTTGGTTTAATCAAATCCAGCCAGCTCTTGTCAGTTGCAGCAGCTGATAATTAACTCTCGGGTGTGAGACCGAACCGCCGCCTTCGCCCACTGCGCTCGATAAGGACGGTGCGGCGGACACTGACGTAGTTTCAGCGAGAGTTGGTCACTTGTCTCTCCTCTCTCTCTCTCTCAGGGTTCAAATGCACACATATCCTCCAGCAGTCGCCCCTGCGTGTCCTGTCCCTCGCCCCCCCCCCAAGGTTTTCCTCCCTCAGACTGTTGACCCCGATCGCCTGCGTCGTCACAGACTCTCGACCCTCGTTCTGTGCACAGATCTGAACCGTTTTTTTGTCTTTTTGTTTTTATTTTTGGCACTGACATCTAACCATCTAACCAGGAATGAATG
Source organism: Girardinus metallicus (assembly GCA_903067095.1). Classification (NCBI taxonomy): domain Eukaryota; kingdom Metazoa; phylum Chordata; class Actinopteri; order Cyprinodontiformes; family Poeciliidae; genus Girardinus; species Girardinus metallicus. The sequence continues at coordinate 22,765 of CAEGAE010010639.1, forward strand.
AATGCTTGAAAGTGACTGTGTGTTATGTTGAAATTGGGAAATGTATTTTTACAACATGTGAACATTTTTATTTTATTTTTTTTCCCCCTCCTCCAATCACTCTCATTGTGAATTATTTTTTTCTTTTCTTTCACCAGACTGCAAAAACAAAAACACCAGAAAAAAAAAAATCTGTAACTAGGCTCTTAAGCTTTATTTTTTTTTTTTTTGTTTACTTTTTTTATTAGAAACAATCATGTTTGTGATGGTAACCTCCAATGGTAAACTCAACACCGTATTTTAATAAAATCCTAAAAAATTAAACATGTTGCGCCTACGTTTTTATCTGCCATTTAAATCCTAGTGTTTTTCTTGCTGAACCTTTAAACTCTTAAGTTTTATTCAGTTTTTTAAAAGCAGCTTCTTGCCTGATTATTAGTGGTTAGTGTGTTGCAGACTGCCTTTGTGGTCTGAGGACGTGAAGCTGTGTTTAGCAAAGTTTTGCCACAAACAAAATTGTTTACCGCAGTTTGGCAGCTTTTTATATGGAGTAATGCAGTGCCAGGACGGCTGTGTAGCCCCATAGGGCTAAAAGACGGGACAGTGGGAGGATTATGGGCTTTAAAATTGCTTCCACATGCATATAACCAGGAGACTTCTCTTAAACAGTCAGTGATGCATTGTTGGTATTTATTTAGTGATTCCCCAGGATTGTTTTATCCCAGTTATTGACACCGAGGCAATTTTAGTGCCTTGCAAAACTAAAATTGCAAGGCAATTCATTTTCTAACATTACAACCACAAACTTAAAGGTATTCATTGGTATTTTCTATGATTTACCAACAATAAAGTGCTGCATAATTGCAAAGTAGACGTAAAAGGATATATTGCATTCAATGTAGAAAACATTCTGTGATATGGCTCATTTGAATTCAGCCCCTTTTAGATCATCCTTTCATAAAATCAAATGCAGCCAGTGGATTGGCACGCCTGTACTTACCCTGACATGGCTGTTAAGCAAGAAGAGAGTAATCAGAAGCCCCATAATACCCTCAGAGGAGCTGCACAGATCAGCAGCTGAGGTGGGAAAACTATTGAAAGGACGACTTGGTCATAACACTGGCATTTGTGAAAGAGAGGCAAAAAGAAAGCCATGTTGAGAGAAGTCTGGTTTGCAGACTGTAAAGGTCGTGTAGGGGACACAACGGTCTGATGGGACAAAAAGTGAGATTTTCACTTATACTTAAAATGTTTAGGGGAATAATTACACCACAGACCATCTCCATGGTGTCCACAAGTTGTTTTGTTTTTTGTTTTTTCTCAGGGAAGTCGGTCCCTGTTGAGACAGAAGCATCTAAATCCGATTTAGATTTAAGTCTGAATGTTTCCTGGATTTCAGTGTCTTACAGCTTTGAAAACGAGTCCCTGCTCCAACACACCTGAGACAAATGGCTGATTTACCTCCCCAGCATGTAGTCAAGTTCTATGGACACCAGTTAATTCATTAGTTATACGATTCATGTGTGTTGAAGCAGATATGTCAGTAAGACCACATCAGGATCTCTAATCTTAAACCATTTCATTTTAGCTCTGGGTGGATTTGCAGATCGACCTAAAATAATAATATCGATATTAAGTCAGTATTTGAATAATACTGACACTGGTATCATTCCGATCAAGCTCGATTCTTTAGTTTCAGATTCTCACTCAGCTTTACCTCAAAAAAGGTTTTGTTTCGATGTGTTCTCAAATTATACGTTTTTGCCCTTTTATTGCAGGAACAGATGCACGCACACGTTTTTGCTTTTCTGTTGTTTCTGCTTGTCAGAAAACACCTAAAGGTCAGAAGTTTGATAATGTATCAAGCATCTGAATCGTTATCAGCGACACTGGAGTTGTACTGTGTACCATGAAATTCAGTATCACTCACCTCTATATTTTCAGGGTTCTTTACTTGCTGGAAAGTGAACCTTGACCCGAATCTGAAGTCTTTTGCTTCCTCAAACATGTTTTCTTCCAGTTTTGCCCTGAGTTTTGCTCTGCCCTCCATGCTGTCAGTTCTGATACCCTATCCCTGATAAAGAAAAGACATGATGCTGCCACCACCACATGTGGGTAACGGGTGCTGTGGGTCATACGTCACACGTGGCGTTTTGCATGTGGACCAGAAAGTTTCATCTTCGTCTCTGACCAGAGCACCTTCTTCCGCATGTTTGCTGTGTCTCCTACGCTGATTGTGGCGAACTGCAAATAATTTCTTCAGCAATTCCTCTCCTGTTGACACACATTCAGAAAGGCAAGATGTGTTGATTGCACAACGTTGTATTTATGTCAGCAGATGTGTTGCTCCTCCAGAGTTGGCATTGCTCCACTTTATGCAGAGAATAAATGATGATTGCTTACTAATTGAGTGGCTGTTGACAGCAACTAGTGAAGCTGAATTTTATTTAGAAGAATCACAGCAAGGGGGACTGAATGCAAAAGAAATCCAAATAAAATACGTCAAAGTTGATGGTTATATTGTATAAGTGCAAGGGACCATGTGTGTATGGATGTGGGACAATTACACTAAAACCATCTGATTAACATAATCAGTCCAGTAGTTGAAGCACTTCTGTCTGATAGCACCTTGATCTTTACACCATGACGTACTGGAGCCTTGATCTCTGTTGTTGTTGAAGTCGGGGGGGAACAGACGTATTGCGCAATCACCCGTTTGTGCACTTCTCAGAAGTTGCAAGAGGCCCAGGATGATAGCTGGGTTTTACTGGATGTGACTCACACTTCAAACGCACTTCGTCCAACTCCTTCTTCAACCTGACGTCGTACAGTCCCTAACTTCTGTCAGCTGCCACGCTGCACCACCGGAGATTTTAGCTTCTTTTTTTTAATTATTTTTTTATTTTTTTATTTTGCTTGTTCGTTTAGCCCCGGAGGAGACACTGAGGCCTCATCACTTCTGGGAGAACACAGTTAAACCAGTAAAACGTGAACCCTCGGTTCCCACACGGCTTCTGAGTCCTTAAATTCAGATAAGTGCTCTGTAAAATGGGTCAGTGTGCATTAGAATTTTGGTGAAAAATGAGGTGGTTTTTTGCTTCTGCTAGTTTCCAGATGTCTGCCTTTTTTCTTCTTTCAGAATGTTTTTTTTATTGTTTAAATGTGTTTAGTGTTTAATTCTGTTTGTTAGAAAATTAATACAACAAGGTGTCTTTCTTGTTTTAGTTTTTTTTTTTTATCAAACTCAAACACTTGAGACCTTTCCGATTTGAAATATATACCTTTTAATTGCCAACAGTCTTTTTTTTTTTTTTTCTTTCAGCCTAATATTTCTTCCATTTGTCTGAAGCAAAGTGTTTTCAACCACAAGTATTAGTTTTCAGATTTTCTCCTTAAAACCGAAATAACCTCACTCTGGCATGAGAAAGTCAACAAAAACTAACAGTGTTGAACCTTAATGGGGGCAGCTTGACAGATCAGGGTGTGTGTGGTAGTGTATGGCATGCTTTTGCATACTTGCCCATGTGATGGATTAGTCTCCAGGCAGACAAAGTATCCCACTTAGAGGGATCGTACTACCAACCCAAAGGCAGCGGGATAAATATTTGTCTTGGGTTGTCTCTGGAATGATCGAATATTATTTCAGCCTATAAAGGACTCAGATGCTGCGTCCCGTTCAGAGCTTGGTTTTCAATCGTATTATATACCCTTAAACTGCTCATTTAATCTGCATTGGTTGTGCTTTTTTCTGCTGGTTTAATTCTGATTGTAGTTGGTAATCAGTGCAAAAATGACTGGTATTGCATGTGTGGTCTGGTGTAAGAAGTCTCTTGTTGTCTCTGGAGTGTACTTGTAAGTACATTAGCATCCTGGGTTTAACCTGGTTTTCATCACTGTGTTTACATGGAGCACCAGGAAGCGGGTGATTCACATCCTTGTTTAAATGATTAGATCTGTACTCAGCTCACTGACCATCTGTGGACATTTGTGTCTGATTTTTAGAGACTCTTAGCCACTTAAGATCATCTCTAAATTGCCCGAGAAGCTTGTCCGAGTTTAGAAATGATTTCACCGGGTTGCGTTCGTCATAATTATCTCAGCCGTGTTTGTTCTGTTTGACCCACTTCTTCAGCGCGCACTCCTAAATAAATTTGCACTGTAATTGTTGACAGTCTTCAGCTGAGAATAGCTCCTCAAAACCCACAGGTTCATAAGGTTTAACTTGTACTTTCCAAAAAACACAAACTGCACGTTGTAAAAGCATTAATACCTGTCAAACTTTTCGTTTTTGTCGCGTTGCAACCAGAAACCTCAGCGTGTTTTAACTGGGGTTTTATTTCACAGGCTATCACAAAGAGGCACATGGTTTTGGTTGTGAAAGGAAATGCATAAATAGTTTTCAAAATGTGGAAAAAAAATAAAATAAAATTACATGTGTGGAATGCAATTGCATGATCAGTCCAGAACGCCCACTTTCCCTGTGATCCACCTGTAGAAAATCTAATGCTACTAGTTGCCCTCAAAAGTCTTGTAAGCAGTAAAGAGAGTCGACATCTGTATAATTTAGCTGACCTAACTGTGTTGGGAAGGCCTCAGACACCTCAGCAGAGGGGTCAGAGACACAGGTGGATAGAACAATACTCCTATCCAGCTAAACCGACTGAGGGGACATGCAGAGATTCACAGCTCAGGTGGAAGAACTGCTGCATATGACAAGTATAAATTCACGAATCTGTTAAGAAGAAAGACATAGCTGAATGAAAGTCTTACCCATGTAGTGCTGCCACTCTGTGAGGCAGCATCATGCTGCGGGGATGTCATTCGTCAGAGAACCTGGTCAGAGTTGAAGGGAGGACAGATATAGCGAGCATTTTGTGACAAAACGTAAAATAAATAGCATCAAGGGGTGTGAGTACTTTTGTGAGGCACTGTACCACCTCTCTTGCTAGATGGATCAGAACATGCCGTTTGTTAAAAATTTATACCAAAAATGGCATCAATGTGAGCTTCATCTGAATGCCTGATCTCTTTCAAATGTTGCTTTTTTTCCCTTCTTTTTTCTGCGTCTGTCTGGTGGAGGCGTTCTGCGATTAGCTCATGGCTTTCCCTCTTCTGACTTCACTCACTGGAGCAACGCTGACGCGAGCTCATGATTGACTGATGAGGACGAGAGGAAAACTTCCATCTATCTTGGAGCTTTGCGTCAGCCTGGCAGATCTGCTGCTGTATCTGGTGTCCTAATGCTAATATCCTATGTGTGTGTTACAATAATTACAGCCATCATTAGCTCCAGTTTTCAGAAACACTCACGCTCTGCCATTGTGAGCTTAGGTGATTTTATGTGTCGCATGCACACCTAACCAATCTAAAAATGTTGTTTGAAACTAAGTATCAGTCTGCCTGCTCGCTGAGCTCATTGTTATCCATCAGCAAGCGGAAGCAGGGGAGTTTTCCTGCATCGCAGCAGAAAAGACTGGGTGAAGGATGCAGAAGGACTGGATGCAAATCAAAAAGATGAATCAAGTCCGTAATGAAGGGAGAAACAGATGGAGGGAAATATATCTACTTAACCGACTCCTTTAGGCTGCAGGACATAAAAACTAAACTGTTACCGGATATCCATAAGTCTGCTTTTCCTTCTTCCCTTTTCTGCTCGTCATCATCAGTTGCTTATTCCTGGAAGGTCTGTAATTTCTGCACAGGTTGAGAATATCTTTGCTCCTCTTGGCACAGGCATCAACGTGTCTGTAGGGCTCCAGGAGGCGTCCTGACCACATGCCCAAATCACCGTCAGGATGTTTTGTTTTTGCGATACACTGGTTGTGTAAATGTAGAGGCAGTGAACAGAGGCGGCAGAAAGTCTCCACTTTCTCCGCGTGATCATTTCATGTCTCACTTGTGAGGTTTTACGTGCGCTACGAGAATGTAGCTGTAAAAATGACGCTTTAAAGACATCAATCATGCTGCTCAAACTGTGTAAGTCTCTCGCCAGAAATGTTTCCCATAATGGCATGTTTTGCACAAAAATGCTGTTTCAACCCAGAGGAGAACAGGCAAACTCCACGCTTGAAGACCAAAGGCTGGTCTTTAAACCCAGGACTTTCTTGCTGTGATACAACAGTCCTAACAAACACAGCACCGTCCAACCCGAGTCCTTTCATGATCTGGAATAATTCATTAGATCATGGCAATCCATAATCGCATCCGCAACTCACGTCAGAAGATAACAAACTTGGAGAAATACACAACTACTGAACTCTCAATAATTGAAATATATAGAAACTACACACACTTAATCAGGTTTTCTGTCTTCTCTTGTCTGTAGTGCATGTAGTCAGAGTCCAGGTCTTCAGTTCATCCCTCCGGGCGTAGAAAGGTAAAAGGGAACAGTGTCTCTTTTATATTCAGCTTCAACATATTCACAAGTGGCTCCTGATAACAGAAACCTCCCAGGCTGTCCATGTGCGTCCCAGCTGTGGGGAATCGCAGTTTTTTTTTTTTTTTTCTGCTGCTGCTGCACACAAACACGACGTTTTACACACTCTAACCTGAGGAAATGGGATTGCTCATGCTCGAATCATAGCTGGAGATGGAGTTGTTTAAAACAGAGAAGAAGTAAAAAAAAAAAAAAAAAAAAAAAAGATATGGAAACTATTTTAAACCTCTTTGGTTCCCTCTGATTTCCAATCAAACTGACATTAGCTGCAGAAATCATAGCCTGTGCTTCTGTCCAGACTCCCCTCGTTTGTCAGGCAGGTTGCACATCTGTCTGTCTGGAGAGCCAAAGTCCTCGTTACTCTTTCAATTTTACTGCCATTTTTTTAGCAACTGTGAACCAAAAAATAGACAACGCTTTGGGGTGTTTACCTGGAGGGATGTTGATTGCCTTCTGGGAATTAAGGCACATTGAATGACAGAGAGAGAGAAAAAGAGAGAGAGGACCAAAGACTGTTAACTGCCTTTCCATACAAGGAGAGGTGAGGGGCGAGTGGGGGAGGAGAAAGAGAGTGAGAGGAGGGTAATATGAGGAGATACAATGAGAGAGAGAGAGAGAAGGTAGGAGGAGAGAAATCTGGAAAGAGATAAAGGGAGCCCACCGAGCGAAAAAGACTGATGAGGTTGTGCCAGTTACAGCGTAGAGGAAAGTGAGCAGAGCTGAATCCTCCCTGTGGTTGTGCTGCTGCTTCTCCGACTGACCCAACGCAGGTAGGGAACACACACAGAGCACCCGTCATCCATTCAACACACACCGAGCCTGCAGGAGTCTGGCCCTTATGTTCTGGTGGTCTGGAAGTTTCTGTCTTTTCTTTTAACAAAAAAAAAAAAAAAAAAAAAAAAAAAAACAAACTGATAATGTAATGATGTAAATGTAAGCTAAATGAAGCATGTAATTGTGTAAATACTTAGAGTAATCAATGTCAACATGCAATTTATGAGTAATTGAAGGTAAATACAACTGAGGGAGCCTGTGGTCTCATTTGGAAACCAAATGCAGAAGTTGAATATTTTTCACAACAATTGGAGAGAACATGACTTATTATTATTGAGATATGTTTGTATTTTTCTGCTTTAAAGTAAGCTTCTGTATGCATTTATATTGTCTTGCGCTTAGACGAGCAGCAGCTTTTATCATATATATATATATATATATATA